>NIUQ01000430.1:0-50144 GCA_002796945.1 Plectus sambesii | reverse complement strand
TTTTTTTTGCAATTCTGTGTTTTCTGCAACGAAACGAAATCACTGAGATGGTGTTTGAAGAAGAAGCTACTTCTAAACTGTCTGCACAGACAGAGTTGAAAAAAGTTGACAGAGTTGAAGCTAGGACTACCGTCAAACCACCCCAAAAGAAAACGAAGCCGTCGTTCGGACCAAGCGTTCCCAACTGTCCTGCTCTGTTACGAAAGAACGATACTGACATTTGGAGAAAGGTTCAAATAGCTAAAAATTGGACCTATCCCAGTATTTCTGATGACGAAATGCTGTATCTGACGAGTGGAAACTGTTCCCTACTGAAAAAGCGAATCCATTTTCCGACGGAACCGTTGACTGAAGAAGAAAGAAACTTTCCCCTGGCGTATGGCATTGTGGTTTACACTAATGCCGAGCAGGTAGTCCGCATGCTTAGTGCTTTTTACTGGCCGCAGAATCTCTACTGCATCACATACGATTTGAAGGTATGTTTCTTGTGCTCAGCTGGAAACTTATATTTAACGGAGATCGAAGAATGCCTCGAAATTTCTCTCACATGCAATGAATCATTAATATTGCTTGCTGATATTTGTTCAAATTTATGGCTCGAGTTATTTTCAGCGGGCTTTTCTGCTGCGTCACTTTCCATCGGATTAGCAATCATGCACGTAATCTCGCGTCGAACAGCTTATAGACAGAAGCAATTTTGCTAGGATGCCGTGATTTTGCACTTTTCGAAGACTGGAATCCTTAAGGTCCAATGATCTAAACTAAAGCAAAAAATTCTCTGTTGAGTCTGTTCCTACGGTTGGCACCATCCAGGTGGCCTTCTAAAGCCAGCTGTTTGCTGACCAACGTTAAGTCGTACAAGAACTACTCGAGAAATAAATTATCGCATTGAAAACATATATTCCTCTGTAACACCTTGTGGCGGTGTCTTTGACTGTGAATAACCAATCAAATCCTTTGCAGGCAAAGTTGATTTTCAAACAAATAATGATCAATCTTGCTGAGAATTGCTTCGACAACATCGTTATGCCAGAAAACTACTACAAAATGCAATGGTGTGGCGTTGGACAGTTGCACGCGACGATGTCGTGTGTTAAACTTTTGGATTCCCGCACCGATCACAACTGGAGGTACTATCAGTATCTCAGCGGATTCGACTTCCCAATCAGGTAAAAATATTTGCTGCATAGTTTTTACTATGTAGCAAAAGGAAACATATGAAACTAGTTCTAAAGCGCTGGCAGACAGAACTGCAACAGTCGCAGAAACAGTATGCAGGCAATGTACCGTATTTTCTGAAATAGAGGCAGAGAGATAACGCTTCGTGCAATTGGAGATGTAGCAATTTTGTAAAAAAAGTTGTTAGCTATGAATCTCATTAAAATTTTTCTTAATAATTTTATTTCAGTTCTTAATAAATTGATTCAACAGCTGAAACAGAATTTATATTGTATGCAGTAAACTGGGACGGAACCGGAATACATTTACCACAGTACCACTTATATCACAACTTTTTTCTTTTTCTTGAGAGACTCACCTTTCAAATCAGCAAAACAGTTATCTCTGTGCCCAGGCGTTCAACTGTAATTGATCGGCGCCAGCGGCTAGGGACGATTCAAGCAACATGATAACAAGCTAATCTTTTCCATCCTTGATAATATACATTGGCCTAAAAAGTCTGGGACTCCAAAAACAGATGTGGACATTTTTAAGAATTATATTGATTAAAAAACTTAATTTTTCTTCATTGAGATACAAAGTGATGATAGTAATTATGTGAAGTGGTCACTGAATGCTCTTCCTTCAAGAAACATGAAATAATCACTATCCTATGCATGATAGGTGCAAAATTTGCACAATCTGAACTGGATAGTATGTTAAAATAGTTAATAATAATTTAGAGAACTGAAGTATAATTTTTTTGACATAACTTGTTCGTAACCATGCACAAAAACTATAAATATTTATTATTCCAGAACTAACTTTGAGATGGTGCAAATACTGAAAGTATTCAATGGATCAACCGACTCATTTATGTCACCAATATCTCATAGCGAAAGGGATGCATGGAATACACGGAAGTGGAGATACACCAGCAAGACTGCTCGAAACTCCACAGCTATTCCAAACGACTACATCACGAAATATGAGAGAATGGTTCCCGGAAATCTGACGCTACTCAAGGGAAGCATGAGCACAACGTTTAGTAGAGCGTCAGCGAATGCAATACTACACGACAACATTGCTATGGAATACTTTCGGGTAATGCGGTGGTCACACAGCTAAGGCAAAAAAGGCAGCTGACTCAGACATATTAAAATCTCACATAACATTTTGTCACAGCAGAAGGAGGAAATTATAATAATACGCGTTGTTTAGACAAGGAGTTGATAGTCAAAAGTACAGTTTACGCTTATCTTTCTGATTGTTTCATTGCCTTTAACCTTTTTAACTTCAGTCATATTACCTTTGCTGTGAACAGACGGTCTGAGCAATGAGAATACTTGATTTCATGCCAAGTATTATAATAACATCGCAAGAATACTGAAAAGTTTCAAATTATTAAAGTCATATACCATTGCTACTTTGATAAGGATTTTCCCCCGATTCAAAGAGGACATTTGCCATGTCAGATCAATATAGAAAATGTCCTCTTCGAAATGAGAGTGTCCTTATTGAAGCGAATATGTTACACATGAGAATAACGGAAAGAAATCTTGTATAATTGCTTGCTGCATGACAACAGCATTAGCGAGTGGGATTTTTTAGTATTAAAAGTTTATTATATATTTTTTTATTAAATAAGGAGAGGTTGTCGATCTTTTTTCACTTTAAAAGCATAATTGTGCATTATTAGAGATGGACATCAGTCGGAGAGATTTGGGGGCCATCAACTTAGGATGTAAACCCCATTATATCGTACACTTATCAAAATAGCTTCTTCACCATCTCCAACCCCCCTGCTTTGGCATCACATCGTAGCGGAAAGAAAAATTAGCTGCCGAGCAATATGCATTTTATTAACTTCGTTTCATTGCAGTTTCTCACGGATGTACTCGGACAAGACAAGCGATTCTGGTCAAAAATGTGCCCAGATGAAGCCTATTGGACTACCGTGCTTTTTAACGATCCAACAATCAATCTGCCTCAGAAATCGATTGGGCAACTGTGTATTAATCAAATTAAGGAGCGTCCGAACCACAATCTCCATAAAGCAGCCGTGGCTCGATATCAGACTTGGGAACCGTCCAATAAAAAAAATGGTTTGGCATTTAAAATTTGTCAAGATTCGTCACAATCTAAAGCACGCTTTGAAGGGGTATTGAGAGAGCGAAACTCATTAACCTACTGAGAAATTAATTATGACCAATGTAAGTTCAGGCGACGTCACATGGTTAAAGTATGGTACTGACATGGTCTCAAGCGTCAGTTTTGCACTCCGTTTAACATGGAAGTTCATATACTGTCCCGTATTTAAGGTTTCGTATCTTTCAAGTACGTCCACTCAGGCAGACTAAGAAGTTATGTTCAGCTGGCTGGAAGTATAATTTGCACAGTGCAGTATGCAAACTCTTAAATATAGTGCAGAATTCAGTAAAATATGAACGTTGCTAAATAATTCAAATCCCCTCATTAAATTTGCGACGAGAAATGAGAATCCGTAAAGGCATAAATACCATTTCCACTTGAATTAAGATATTTTCCATTCAAATGAAGACATTTCCCATATTAAAAAGGATATTTCCCGTATCTTTTTGACAAAAAAGGGTCATTTTTTAATTTGAAAAACGTTCTCTTAGCACGGAAGAGTGTCCCATTTGATTGGTAAAGTATCTTCGTTAAAGTGGAAATGGTATATACCCTGTACCCGCAACCATCCATATGCATGCCATCAGGAGCACAAAGAAATACAATTTGGTGCATTGAGCTGTATACATCCCTTCTCCCAGTCCAATTGATAACTGTCGTCAAATCAACCGTCTGTATAATGCTGTCACTTGCAGTTGTTTCTCGAAACTGTTATGGGAAGTATAAGCACAAGTCCTGTGTATTTGGAGTCGGCGATTTGCACACTCTGATAACCAGAAAACATTTTATTGCTCACAAGTTGTATCTCAACTTTCAACCGGCCACTTTCTTCTGTCTCAACGAATGGCTGACTAACAGGACTTACAATCAGCCGAAATTTGACGTCTCCTTTTATGAACAAATGGTTGACGTTCAGTACATGCGGGTGAATCAGTATGATACAGAATTTGAATGCTTTGTGTCAAGATAAAATGCAGTGATATCAATAAATTAGACAATTTTGCGTATCAGCTGACGTAAACAAACTGCTCCATATGACATCAACAGAAGCGTAAAGCAGCATTCAGTTGCACAGATGGACCAGCGAGCAAGCCCAACGACCGAGTATTTAGCATTTTAACGGCGGATGGCTTTCGCAAATTGGTCATTTGTGCGCGTGCGTCGTTTCGCCGCACAATCCATATAAAATTCGTGATAATGTTATATTTGCGTGTCTCTTATAACGATAGTCAAGCCAAAATTTGGTCTGACACCAGAGTTGTTTGATGGAAAACAAAACTTCAACCAATCGGCGTATCGCCATTGGCGCTTGATAAACATTTTGATTCAGATCTCAGCGACAGCTCTGAATGAAATATACTCCTCGCAGCTCATTAAGTGCATTACACGTCAAAAATATCTGTTTGGAAGTCTCAGAATCAAGTGACAAGAATTCTTCGCTCGATCAATGATAATTGACAATAGTTGTCCTTTTACGGACGTTAGGATTACTTGTGACATTGTAATCTGCAGCTGCTGTATATTTTTGGTCATTTGAAAGAGGACAATAATTTTATTTTACCTATTTATTACTTGTCAAATGATCTTATGATTATTAATTCAACTATGAATAGCTGAGTCTTCAAACTCACAATCCGTGGGCTTTTCTAGAGAAGCCAGGAAATTCAGCCCGAATGTTTTAGTGATTTCTAGCAAGTACGGTAGTTCGGTGCTGGAGGTGCTGAAAATTCCGAAATGGATTGCTAAACTAAAGACCTTAACATTTGTTCTCACAGGCGTCTTACTTAATTATAGATCATCGTTGACGTTAATGATGTCATACATGATAACTGCTACGCGTACTGGTGGATAGTCATGCCTGAAAGGACGCGTGTATTGTGCGCAACCTTTACTCGGGAACAATGAATCTTTGTGCATGTAAAGGCATAACATTATCAATGGGTCAAGCGACGTTAAAAGTGGTCTGCCGTTCGACTTCTGCGAATGTCTCGCGTGCAAGGGAGCGTATGTTCCTGAGCGCCTTCGACCTGCCAAGAGAGGCAGTATAGTGAAAGAGGCGCAAAATCTGCGTAACGTAATGTATATGCAACCCAATGTAGAACTTGAATCAAAGTCATGATGATCCCTTCATCAGTCTCCCCTGCACGCGCTCAATATTTTTACGGTTCCTGTGCGAAAGGACACGAAGGTTAGATTTTAAATTGTAACTATTGATCTTCTTCTGCCCCCGATTCGCGAACTATCTGGTATGCTGGTAAATATGTTCGCCCTGATTTTCCGATTGACGCGTAAAACGCGCCTTCCCTTGCATCTTCGATTAAGAATTCGACTCGCTTTGTCATAGTAAATCTCATTGCACACGCTATTATGATGAATTTAGCGATGAAGTTTTGAAGTTGATATTTTTGCTTCGTAATAAGGAATGAGAGTGCATTTCGGGAAAAAATGCTCGATTCAAGTGGAAAACAGTTTAGGTAAAAAAGTAAATCTGCTATTCAGAAGCAATTTCTTAGGGGCCAACTGATGCATGTGCGCCTCGATATCGGGATCCTGTTATACAGTGAAACCCGGATAAGTGCACAACATTTTCTTGCCGGGTCGATGGGCACTTATCCGTGCTCCAATGTATGACATTGTGCTGCCTTCTCCCATGATATCACAACTGCATCTTTATACATTTGCACGTTTTTGAGTTAGATGAGACTGCCAAATTATTCATCGCACAGCAGAGAAATACAGAAACAAATCGACTAGTGCATATTCTGAATATTGATGAAATATCGCTATTCTGAAGGAGAGCAGCAGCTCTGTTTGATACCTTCTTTTTATAAAATTTCATACCTCAACCTTATTCTATGACTAATTTATGAGCGACTATACAAGAATACAGCAGGAGATGAAAACTCGCAGCAATGTAAAATAAAATTAATTAAAGTGCAAAGAAGTGCACCACATCGTGACTTTTGAACCCATTTCTTTAGTTTCAAACTTGGAAGGTGTTCAAGTACTAGAGAAACTCCTCTCTTTGCCTCCTTTTAGCATGGGGCCGCTTTCGAGGTTGCAAACCGCTGGCGAGTTTTTAAGGATATTGAGTTCGGTAGAGGGCAAGGAATGGTGTGAACGCGAGAAACGAACATGCCTCATCAACTTCTATGTAATTTTCAGAAAATCATCGGGAGTATTGAAAAGGGGGCAGAAAACGTGAACCTGATCGGAGAGGCGCCGTTGGAGCGTATTTGTTTGTGCGGTAAAAAATGTGTCGATTAAAGGGCACATCTAAACGCTCTAGTGGAGCAGTATGTTCGCTGTTCCAGAGATTTTCATTTTCATTTAGGATATTCAATTCATTTATCGGAGCTGGAAACAAAATAAAAGGTAACAGACTCACTTTTGAAAAGCAAACTCGAAAGATACAGGTAACATGTGTTTCGGTTTAATACTGATTATTTTCAGTGGTCATTTTATTTACATAAAATAAAACCGATTATTGATATTTTATTGAAAAAGAGTGCCAGAATGAAAAATATCTTTTTAATTAAGTACTGCAAAGTAGAGTTACAGTCATTATTTGAATCAGAATCGGATCAAAAAAAGTCACTAATATCTTTCAACGTAGGGTTCTCAGAAACGCTTTTGTCGCTTTCTAATCGACTTCAGTCTCCGAAAAACCGAATGAGCTTCAGAAATGAAACTGGCGATTGCTGCAGCAAACAATATATACTGCTTCCACGAGAGCGGTTCGATCTGCCCTTTATCCGACACATTTTTTTGTTGCACAAACAAAAAACGCCCCAACGGCATCATGTCGTTCAGGTTCACGTTTCCGCCCTCGATTCGCAATCTGACCGACGTCGGTGTCCCCCCAATTTTTCGCGGCAGTCGCGTGAGACGCGTTCTTCCACTTAACAGTGCACAGAATTCTGAGCACTGTGTCCGCAATTCAAAAGATCGCTCCTTCTTCGCCGCATCAAATTCCCAGGCGGATCGAGACTTTGGCAGTCTCTGCCTTACTCGCCCTCTTTTTCGCGATTGCCCCAACGCGCGGCCTCACACGAGATCTGTAAGTGAGTCTTTAAAACTCTAGTTGATATTCGCAGTGGTTTATTCAGCGTGTCATTTTTATATTACGATAAGCTTAGGAGCTGCTACGAGTAATCGGCGGTCGTTATTACGTGCTACTTTTGTTACAAGACCGACCTTGCACTGACTGTTCGCGTCGAGTGATACGTTTAGTCAACAATAACTGAGCAATAATCAATGGTCGAATAAATTTCTGGACGTTCGAGATCCTACTTAAATCACTTTTAATGTTGTTAATGATTAGTGAATGGCCTATAAATAAGAAATCGCTAATAGTGGTGATCAATCCCAAGTTTTGTCTATGACAGCTAATCATAAACTAATAATTATGACAGATGAGTTAAAATTTGAACATTTTGAGAGTTAGTCAGTTACTAGTGCAGGCAGTTGAAATTTTAAAGAAAAAGACAGATTTTCCGGTAATTTGCATTATTCGTTGTAATTTTTTTGATAAAGTATCTAGATATATTTCTTGTCTTTTGATTAATTTTGCGCACATACGATGGAATGTATCGCTCGATGTTTGCAAATTTCGTGTGAGAATGTGATATGATCTACAGGCTCAGATTAATATGAATTGATGTCGAATATACTTATCTCTGATTATCTTCTCGATCTCAAATAAAAGTTTATGGACCATTAATTGAGACAGACAGTATTTATGTGCAAACCAACAAACTGATTGGACATAAAACTAACACTTTTCGGCGAACGAAATATATAAAGTAATCAGAACTGGCTTCCAATCAGCTCATTTACCAATTATTAGGATTAGTTTCGTAATTTCATACTGACATCTACACAAATATTTTGGGATCATTTCTGTAAAGTGATCAAAATTTAGACTGAGAGTTGAGTAATGAATTTATCACGATTATAAAAAGAAATGAGTTGGGACTTTGAGATGCATCCATCCGAGTTGGAGGTGAATGCTTTTCAAGAATTTTTTATTAATCTTATTGGAATCATTATATCTAAAAGAGATCATCAAATTTCTATTAGCCCATAGTACTCTTATTTACTTGCTATAGTGAGAAATCTAGCCATATCCGTAAATTGATCGAGGACGGAGAGGTGGGGATCCTTAAGGGTACATATTCTCAGTATCCGCAACAATTACTTTTTTTCGACTGTCCGGCTCTTGCCCCGCCGGCGTTGACATTGCGCCGAAAGGGTCAAAGTGCTCTGGCAAGTCGGTTAACCATTCTCATTTTCCACTTCTTCGCGACGATTTTCGCATCATTTTCTCACTCACTCGTTGCGAATCGGCTGATTGCATCTGATTTCGGGTCGCGCCGAAGTGCCACTCGGACTGCGGCCCGCCACTCCCGCCTCTATCTTGTAGATCGACGCGTCGGCCTTCGCGTACAATCCAAGGTCTATCAGATATTATTCAGTCGTGCGCTCCGGACTCTCTGACTTTCCGCGACGTGCTGCCGTCGGATTTGGCCTATCTACTTGGAATAGTGTGCGCGCACCGTTTGTGATAGATTTTTTGCCCTCAGAAATGGTCCCGCTGGAAAGTTTTTTGATCTTCCACGTTTTACGCCAAAATAGAGGCCGACTGCAATCTGTGGCTAAAATCGTTTCTTACTCTTCTTTGGTTCATACGTCCATGGCAATTTTGAGTTGATGTTGGAAAGCGTAAACTAGTAAATCCGAAAAATTTTGTTCATATGGAAGTAGTCTAAATTGATGGAAATGGCCAATATTGAGAAATAATAGACGAACATTAAACGTTAAAAATGGACAACTATAGTAGAAAACTATACGTATCTTCTATTAATTTTCGTATAGTTCCGAGGTTCTTTAGATATGAAAATTCCTCTCTTTAATAGATTTCAAAAAGTAACAGCGTCTTTTTAGATTTTTTACCTGCATTCGCTCAGCTTCAGAGACTATGAGCAATTATAGGATGCTTTTAGTGCGTTTGTTGCGTGGTGCGTGTATTTATATATGATTATAGGACGCTGTTTGCAAAAAAATTGGCAGGCGTAACGGAAACAGTTAATCGAAAGGGACTTTTAAAAAAAGCGAATGACTTGTTATTGATGTTCTCTCTTTGCTCCGTAACTTTATCAGTTATTTCCTGCTGTTTTTAAGTATAAGAGTAACTGCGCACAAGCCAGGCTGTTCTCTCTGCATACATGCGTTTCATTCTCATGATTATAATCAACTTTTTTCAGTTCGCATGGTTTACAATGATTTGAAGTTTTATACACGATCTCCCAGGCTGCAATTTTGGCTGTTGCTAGCCGCTTTTGTGGGAACAACGCTCTAGATCTAGTCAAAAGTACAAGGTCGTCTTTCATCATGCTGCTGATACCGAAGACAAAGAGCAGCAGAACACTTTGGTCATGGTTGCAATACTTAACATATTTTCGACTAATTCCAATATCAGTGGGCATTCTCTGCGTCTTGTGTGTCCTTCAGCGACACCGTCTGGAATCAGATTCGTTCTATATTACTGCTAACGTGTGGAAGCAGAATGTGTCAAATTCATTGCTGCCAGGTGCGTTGACTGTCTTATTTTGGCGCCTATGGCATCAGCAGTTAATCAACTGTGCAAGTTGTCCGAGCGTTAATATACCTATTTTTTGGTAAAGTGTTAGGATGAACGGGGAGTGAGAGATTTTGCCGTGGAATCAATTTTAAACTTGTTGAGAAATAAGAAGAGAGTAACTGAAATTCGTCAGTTCCCGCTATCATCACACAACAATTTAACTCTCTGTCTCATAGAGCCGTTCTGAATTCAGTTCCTCAGTATTCAAGTTTTATAAAAATGGGCGTATTTAACACATTAACTGACACAAATAATCATTCACTGCTTTCGACTAGGGTTTGTTTTTAATTGAATCGTTTTGTCTTTGATAAATTAGTGATATTTGATTCATGATCGCGCTTAATTTTCAGGATGTAAATCGCTAATAAACGGTGATCAAACGGCAGTCTCGAGATGGGCGACCTATTCTGGATTTTCCGTAGAGGAGCTACTGCGGATGACAAGCGGCGATTGTTCGCTACTGAAAGAGCGCATTCACTTTCCTAACAAGCCGCTCACTGAAGAAGAGGAACAGTTTCCACTTGCCTATGGAATGGTAGTTTACAAAAATCCAGAGCAGGTAAGTGAACAGTTGATAAAGTGGCAAAACTTGCTATTCCATAACATCGGTGCAAGGCCTGAAGCCTGAATTAGCTGGTTGCGTGTCATGATTCAGCCCTATATGATTACGCAACACGAGCATGAAATGCAATTAACTTGTTTTAAAGTTTGCTGACTTAATGAAAACCCCGCGAGGAAAAACTGATCAATACCAACATCCGCTGCGATTCTGAAAATGCAGCAGTTTGAACGCATGTTTGAGCAGTCAACGCCGAAAAATATATCGATTAGCATTATCTTAACATTTATTCACATATGCACGCATATCATGACAAATAAAATCAGAATTTACCCTAAAAAGTAGCTCTGAATACACGCCATGAGCAGCGTTGATTAGCACTTTAGCTACTATTATAGAGCTCTGCTTGCAGGCATAAAACCAGCATTATAGCAGAAATATTGACCTTTGTCAGGGAATAGCGGTAGTTTCCGTTTTGGGACTGAATCGTTATTGTATTGATGAAAGAACGCGCGATTACCCATTCCATGTTCAAACGTGCTGCTTACAGGTTATTCGTCAGTTGAGTGCCTTTTACTGGCCGCAAAATCTCTACTGCATAACATACGACCAAAAATCCTCGGCGTCTTTTGCAAGAATTATCAGAAACCTCGCCGAGAACTGCTTCAATAATGTCATCGTGCCTGAGAAGCAATACCGAATGGAATGGTGCAGTAAAGGTCAACTGCTTGCAACTAGATCCTGCGTGGAAAGTTTGAATTCCCGCACAGATCATCCGTGGAAGTACTTTCAGTATTTGAGCGGATTTGATTTGCCATTAAGAACAAACTACGAAATGGTGCAGATAATGAAAGTACTAAATGGATCAAGTGATTCGGTGTTAAGAGCCGTTCCGCATCACGACTACAGCAAAAATTGGACTAACATTCCGGGAAACTTGACGCCGTTGAAGGGAAGTATGAGTGTGACGTTCAGTCGAGCGACGACGGACGCAATACTAAAAGATCAAATTGCCACAGAGTACTTTGAGGTATGGCTGCTTTAAGTATTTTCTAGTTTCTCTGCTTATTTTTACGGCAAATTTGAACGATACAACGCAAATTCGTGAGAATGAGAAGCAAATAAAGCAAAGTAAAGCGATACATTGCAAACTATTGAACGTGAAATCTCACTATTGGAAAAATATCCACGCTTTTGAGAAAAAGAAACGTTGGATATGTTACACAGTGCGGTTGCAAAAATGGCCTAATTATCTAAAGCACAATATATATGATGAAAAAAAGTAGTTTTTGTGAACTGCAGTTAATAACATGGTTTACCTTAGTGTAACCATAAACTTATTTCACTTTTAATCTGGGTAACCTAACTGCATTTCGGCATTATTTTAGATATTAACGTGGTTCCTTGAAGCGTATAATAATTTGCCATAGTACAAAGACAGTGCTTTTCAGGCTATGATAAAACGTTAACTAGAATCTGTTGATTATTAAAACTTAACTTGATAGCTCTTCATTGCAGTACCTGCTGAAAACCAACGAGACAAAATACATAGAAGACATGTGTCCAGACGAAGCCTACTGGACAACTGTACTCTACAATGATCCAATCATCAAACTGCCACATAAAACTGTCGGTGAACAGTGCATCAAGCAGCTGAAAAGTAACCGTTTCAACCTAAAGAAAAGAAAATCTGACATATCCAGATATCAGACCTGGCTAGAAGATTTGGCAATGTGGAATATCAACGGAGCCAAGTGGAAAGGTAAATTACCTTACTGAAACAATTTTTGTGAACTGCACAACAGCACTATTTCATTCCCGATCCATTAAAATTATCATGTTCTGCAATTTTATTGTGAACAAGAAACCACAGTTTGCCAAGACTCGCATAAAAATGCCTGAGCAAAATTTCGAAACGGCGCTTAAAAATGGACGCATTTTTGAGGGCATTTGATAATTTAAAACACGTTTTGAATATGAAAATGGTGATCCAACATACGCATGGGTGTGAACCATTTGCCACGCTTGTATGCATTTCAGAAGCGTTCAAATTCTTGAGATCGTTTAACTGCTCTAATCAAGTTCAGATGCATTTGATAGGAAATGCGCGGCTACAAAAAGAATGTAGCATAATTGCTTCAACGAGAGACTCTTCCGCGAAGCTCTGCTTATTTCTCTTCGACCTCGCTTCATTTTTGTTAAAAATTTTAATTTTCTTGAATTGTGATAGTCCTGTCTGCTTCAGTTGTCTTTTTGAAGCTCAAATTACGGCGGCCCACGCTTTAATGGCACGAAGGATGCCACGTTGTTTTCGAATGATTAAAACGCGCTATTTTGTGCCATAAGCTACGCAGCAATGTAAATATGAGTAACGCAATTCATCAAAGTGTATTTCAGTTGCTACGAACTGTCACGGAAAATATTTCCGTTACTCCTGCGTGTTTGGCATTGGCGACTTGCCAATCTTGGTAAAGAAGCCGCATTTGGTCGCTCACAAACTCTACCTGGACTACCAGCCGACGGCATATTTTTGTCTGAATGAATGGCTAAGAAACAGGACGTATAATCAGCCGAAGTTTGACGTTTCGATATACAAACGACTAATAGATGTGCGATACGCCCAGGCGAACGGAGAAGAGAGAGATAACATTGAATGCTTTGCGTAAGGTATTTCGATGACCGACCAATCATGCGTGAGGTCTATTGGCTCACGGAAAACTTCTATGCTGCAACGTTGTTGGTCGCAGAAGATGCGACGAAAGGAATGCCGAACTATCATGAATCAGCAAAAACTGCCCTCGGAAGAATTTCTCAGCTGCTCACTTTTCCTCTGGGAAAAAGTGCGGATTTCAACTTTAAAATCTTACCCAACACCCTATTTTACTAAGCCTCAGTCACTGAAATTTAAGAAAAGATTGCTGCATTTCATGCTTTTGTTTTTTTAGTCATGTATCGTTGAAATATGATACTAGGCCAACTTATCCCAGCTTTTAGTGACTAATATTTGGTGAAGTAGAGCTTGGGTAAATAAAGTTTATATCCAGAAAACCGCCAGTTTTGTTACGCAAATATGAGCATTCCAAGAGTTTATCTTGGGACAATTTTTCTGATACTGTTGATAGTAGAAAAGGGTGCTATGTCGAGGGATATGCTTTCTTCAGACTTTAAGTTGGCCGGATCTTCTCAAAGACCTGGTCGCTGTCACTTGCAATTGTAGTTAGTGCTATATGTTTCTTTGTACAGGGTCTCTTTGTGTCTGACTTCCATCAGCAAAAGCTGTCCAGAAAGTGGTCAAATAATGACTTCTCTTTACGGAGTCCGCTCCGTCGTCCGCTGCTTTTTAGGTTCTTTGTTACTGTTGAGTTGACCCCTGATTGCAGTACGTTTTCATTGCTCCTAAAAGTTAAGCCAGGACAGATATATGGCTCTATTTATAAGGCGTTGTTGTTTCTAAATTTTCCATCAGGGTAACATTGTGCTTGTGTCAAACACGAATGCCCGTTTTTGAATATTGTTGTCATCTGCATGTCTTCATTCTGCATCGCTATTTAAACGTAGCATAAATTGATTCAAAATCATCATAAGTTTGCCAATAAAATCGACGTTGTTGAACAATATTATTTGTACTGGAAACTTGACCGAAAAACGCCGTTCGATATAAAATGCTGAGTGCTCACAAAGGAACAAAAATCTTTAAAGTTATTACGGTTGCAAATCAATGAAGAAACATAATATATTCGCGCTCGCTGCAAATAGTGGCGATCACTGATTAATTGATGTATCATGTCGAGCCAGCAGCAGCATTATCGCTAATATAGTAATGCTAAAAATATCAACGTGATCGACGTGTTGTTGGCGCGGCGATGATCAATCTTTTTGGTTTAAACACTGCAGATGAAGCCACGGGTTTGATAGGAACTTCATGGAAGCTCATTTTGGAAGGGCTAATTGATTCTTGCTAAAAATGGATGTTTCTAGGTTTACTTGAAAGCCTTCCTCTTTCAATATTTTAATCTGTTTTGTGGGATTATTTTGTGTCATCTAATTGATGCGAAAACTCTCTAAATCCTATTAAATGATAGATGAGGACCGAACTTATGCTTCGCCGTTGCAGTGCACAGGTAACGCAATGAGCAGTAAAATTTCTTGCTCATGTTAACATTATCAGTTGCTGTTCCGGAGTTGCGTGAAAGGTACACATTCTCACAGCCGTAGAATTTGTTGCTCTCCGTTATAAACCTAACAATATATCTATAGCACTGTAGGCCAGATAGTCCCTAGAGTTTCGCTGCTCCCAAGGCTATACTCACAAAACTGTTGTGACCACAGCTGTTGCGAACGCAATTGTGGGAAGTTTGCGGATTGGTTGTTTCTAACGTGGGTGGCGAGAAACTCTCCCTCGCACGTCAGATTCGACTTATCAGCGTGATTCCCACAATTGTGTTCGCAACAGTTGTCTTAGTAACAATTCTGTGAAATGGTCCCTGTCAGGCGCGCTCGACATTCCTCAACAGTTGAATGCTTTATTGAAAATTACATGAGATCGCCAACTGTAAGGACATTGTTGTTTGAAAATGCATAAATTTGATAAAGCAGCTTGCATCACAGAACCTGAATGCATAATGAATTAATCAATTCACCCGACACTCGTCCAACCGCCATCCATCATACGAGTTTAATGTTTATATTGTAGGTAGCTATTATTTGCAGGGATTTATATAAGCGCATTTTATAAGAACCTTGGAGCTCTGAAATGAAGGTCGGAAACTTTTTGGCCGTAACGGAGATCATGGCCTTCCAATAAGGCTGGTATGGCATAAAATTTCATATAAACAGTCCTACTTTGGCACCAGTGTCACACTGCGCTAAGAATATCTCTATTTTACTATTCGTGAGTACCTCTGGATAAATCAGTTTCCCTCTACCTGATTATTACATGAACTTTGTTTAATTATGGCGTCGTTGAACGTATTGATCAACTCTTTTGTCGTACTGCTGCTAATTAATTGTGCAATGTTTGTTATATTACTGGCAGCTATTTACAAAAGAGCTGGTTCTTTGCCCGAGTCACAAGCGACATCGCCCCTCAATCAACCGTATTCTAGAGCAGCAATGGAGAACCATAAGGTGCGTTCATCTTCAAAGCCTGATTTAAAGGTTATGGTAAATTAATATTTCTTGACGTTTCAACTTAGTAATATTGTGTTAAGCATATTTTATCCAACTGCACACCTATTTGGTGTTCTTTATGGATTCCGGCTGATTTGCAGAAATATAATAAGCCATCAACAAGTTCAGTCACTTTAGAATAATTTTTCAAGCAATTTTAGCAGTCGAGACAGCAGTTGTGTTAGTATGAGCAATGTTTAAGCTGCGACAGGAAGTAAGAATAGAAAATTTAGGAGACGAGGAGTAAATTGTCTTTATTAATTAGGATTTTGAATATTACGACGACATGTATTAAAGTAAAAATTGATAAATGAATCAATGGAAAATTTTTGAATGCTTTAACTTTTGAAAAAGCTCTGTGATTAGAAAGGCTATGCATTGAGTGGCCACTTACATATATGAATTCAGGAAGTAGAAGTTTCGGGATGAAAATATTTTATTCTCTTTCCTTACACCAAAACCATCGTCAGGCACCGTTGTTCGTCATGGCTCTTTTGGGTTAAGCGATAATTATATTTCATGCGACAATCTTTTCCTCTATTTTTGTTTTAAAAGGTACTTTTTCTTTTAGTCAAGGGAAGAGAATTCGTCTGCGAACAGAGATATTTATGTAACCAAAAATGTCATTCAATGTAAAGAAAACAGGAAACCGAACAAAATGGTCGACAAGTGGTCTCTGCTGTACTGGGACAGTGTCCACGACGGTAGACAATACGGCTGCAAGGCAGTGGAACTAGTAAACTGGGCATTATCCTTGCGAGAGAATGAATTTCAAGTCTATTCAGAACATGGAGAAGATGGTGTTTTGATGAAGATTTTTGAAAGAATTGGTGTCACAAATGAGTTCTTTGTTGAATTTTACGTTGGAGACGGCAGAAGATGCAACACTCGAGTGTTCAGGTATTTGAAAGTGTCGTATTTAATATGAACACGAGTGATGGAGGGTAAAACAACTATTCAGAATCACAATTCAATTCGTGCCAGCCTGAAAGAGAAAATTGGCTATGAAAGAATGCACGGATAGGGACGCTACCTTGGCAATGTACTCAATTAAACTGTTTGCGCCAGTTGGAAGGGGCTTCAGGACCTGCAATTCCCTCCCCCGTTCCGCATAATACAAGTTGAGTCAGAGCGCTATGCCCTCAGTAGACAAAAAATAGTACATACTCAAAGCAGCAATATCCTCTTTTCTTTTGCATCATTGGACTGATACACTTTAAAATTTAACGCCTTTCGTTTTCATTATCTTTAATCATTTTATTTCAATTCATTTGAAATTGCTCAGCTTTGATATGTGCAGATGTTTCGCAAAAATTCTTTTAATATACCATGCCAGTTTTTAAGGCGTGCATATTTTCAGAGAAAAGCATTCATGGACTGGAGTGATGTTTGACGAATCCCACAGCAATTCAACAATCAACCTTCATCAGACACCGATTCGTATTGACAACGTTGCTCGAAAGTTTATTCAGTCAAATGTACCAAAAAAGTTTGATTTACTATCTGTTAAGGCTGATTTTTCGGATTTTTGGCTGATGCGAGAAATTTTAATGGCAGATTATGAACCAAGAGTTGTTGTTGTTCAGGTGAGTGAAGATCTTTTAGTAGAAGTTGGCGTTGACCGACACGGCTGGGGTATAAGTCTGGCATCTTCGGGATGAGTACCTTATATCAATCCCCGTGCACCTCTATCTATTATAATCTGAACAAGCGCATGACACATGTTTATACAAGCATATCCTGTATTCTGTATTTAAATTATATATTAATAGAGATAACACGGTTTTTTATTAACCCCAAGCACTCTCTAACCCTTCTACTTTCTTCTCTTACAGGAGATCCAAAAAAGAAGGTCCTACCTGAATTCAGGCAAATGTAAAGAATGTTTCGCTCTATCAAGAGCACAATTGCATTTCAATAAATATTCCTGTTCTTTTGTGAACGACTGCGTGAGCGCAAAGAGAACCAAATTTCACCGCTATCTTATTTGGGAATAAAATAAGTGTGATTTTCAGGTAAACGTCGCCCTTGGACCGTTTGCAAGTTTTGCGATACCCTTTGAAGCTGCGGACGCAAACAAAAGCCAGAACAAGACTCGCTGGTTCGGGGCAAGCATTTTAGCTTTCAGCAAGCTAATGCACGTGTTTGACTATCAGGTAACGGAGCTATCAGTGTCAGTAAAGTCGCGATCAAAATTGACTGAACAATCGTTTTTATCCACCCTCCGACCGACTACCGGCGGTTGGTCGACAAAATTTATCGCGGCCTTGTCACGCTACTCTATCGATCGATCGATTTTTGCCTTAGTTTACTCGTGTTACTTCGGACTAAGTAATAAGACTCCGCGCGCGTACAATCGATCGACTGGCCAAATTCATGTGCCGCTGAGTTGTGGGAGATTCGATTAGTTCGTCGTTAGGCACTGTATTTGTCGCATAATAGTTGCGTGCCAGCTGCGCAATGATTCAGTGACTGAAGGAGAAATTTTAATGAACTTTACGTGACCTATGTATTCCGTTCAGCACACAGCTAACACAGTCATCTTTTTGCTTTAACACTGTTCTACTCATCAATATAATAATCGGCTAATTGAATGCTTTTTTATTTGATTGCATTCTGCCGTGAACTGAAGAGCTTTTTGCACTGGTAAGCACCTGTGAAGATCCTTTCCCTAGAAAACAACATATGGAACCTAATCCGTCAATAAAACTCACTTTGGTTCTCTATTAATTCTTAAAAACATCAATCGAAATCTTAGCGCTTTTCCAATACATTTCTAATTCGAATTTAGATTAAGCCGTACTGCTTTTTTTATAGCTCCTCTATGTTGAGAAAAGAATACAAAACGCAATCTTCATCAAGAACAGTGAACTGGGAAATGTTGACTTGGCGCGAGTTGCGTGGCAGAGACAGCAATTCGAAGGACTTGACCACGAGCAGAGTCAACCACCGGATGCCCAAAATCGCCCTTTCATTCACGTTTGCCAACGACTGCCTTGTGATTCTTCAAATGATTGGTAATTAAAGTTGTAATGTAGATCGCTTTTCTCAAACTGTTCATATTGATTTAATCTTTCAGTTATGCTTTACTCAACTGATTACGAAATCAAATGTAACTTAGTGTAGCTATGTTAAAAACTGCCATTCATTCTTCTGCAGATGAACATTCGTCACCTGTCAATTTACAATGATTTATATACTCCATAGGCATAGTTTCCTAGGATACTCAATGACGTTTTCTATCTTTATCCAGTACAGTAACTTATTTAGATTGCAATATTTAAGATCGCCGTATCTGAGAATAATTAAACGCTGCATGCTAAAGAATAATCTGTTCTGCTACATCTGTTGAAAGTCAAAAAAAAGGACTTTCAATGAGCAAATATGTAAAAGATTTGTGCCGCCAGCAGGGGTCGAACCTGCGACCTTGGGCTTATTAGACCCACGCTCTAACCAACTGAGCTATGGCGGCTATTGAGTAAGAGACGTAGCTTGTTACCCTAATGAAAATCTGATAGTGAACGTCCAGGCGGCACGTAACCTTCTATGCCAGCAGGAATAAGCAAAGTATATGTGCAATACTATAGTGGAAACTTTTCGATAAGTAATTCAGGACGAAACGGAACACCGTAATACGCAAAGATGCGGATGAGTAAATTGAGCACGTTCGCTGTAAGACTTATTATATTACGAAAATCGTAGGCTAAGAAAACCAATGAAAACTGGCTAAAACGTTTGATTTTCCTTTGCGAAAGTTAAGAAAAAGTCAAATACAGTCAAATGCATGCCTCATTTGATAGCTTGCGACATATTCCATGCTTCTAGAGAGATTTATGCCCGAAAAAGTTTGTCGGCGATTTATCACTCTAGTGCTGTTACGTATTGCTAATGGAATTAGTTACGCGAGCAAAATATAGCTGCTTCTCTTCAGTTAAATTAACAGTAAGAGTTGAATAATATTTGAGCAGATGTGGCGTGCCATTAACAAAATTAGAAGAACGTAGAAACAGGCATAATATATGTATTACTGCTTAATCATTCATTTTGCACAGTTTAAATTTCGCGCATGGACCTCATCGTAACAGGACCAGAATTTGGGTTTCTTGTAACTGATCGAAAAGTTTTCACTATACAGAGTGCTTGAGCGACTTACGCATCTTCACGCTAAATTACAGCGAGTCGTGTTCAGGTGTTCGGACCTAATTTTATGACGATATCAAAGTCGTAAAATAAATGCCATGTCGAGGAAACCCTTATCAGAAACTTTCTTGAATATAAGAGAATGTATAAGTTTGTTTATTGACACCAAATGAACTAAATTAGGGAAACTTTCAAAGAGGTACTTTTCCAATTTCAATCTCTAAAGAAAATGTACTCCTTGTTTTGGAAAGGTCCTAAATAAGGTGAAAATGGTATAATTAGCTTCGTTACTGCCCCTGAAGCAAGATTCATAATGATTTGCAGCACATTCACTAATTCCTGTTTGATCATATTTAGCAAAATGGCGAATTCATCGAAATTAGCATCAATGTTTGATCAGTTGTGTGGACGATGGGCGACGGCGCGAAGCTCTCAATCGAGCGGCCGGCCGCCTTTCAATTAAAAAATGAACCAGGAGAACGATAGCTATGGATGGCATCACTATGTGTTGAGAAAAGTTAATCAGCTGTAAAACTCTTTAGAAAGTACCATTCTCACCTCATTTCAAGCAGTTCGTTGCAGTTATTCTTAAGTTGAAAATTCAATGGATTTCTTTCGATTAGGTCTATGCTAACAATTCGCTTAGTTTGGTAAATCAACTTCTGACGGCATGTTATTATTCGTTACAAAAACCTTTTTATTCAAAACAAGGTCAAATAAATGTCAACAGCTTTGACAGATGGAACATAGTTTAGAGCTTTGCCATGAATATGGCACAAGTACAGTCAAAACCGGATAAGTGCACATCGACCGGGCACGAAAATTTTGTGCACTTATCCGATCATGATTCAATACAAAAGTTACACTCGGGGCTTGCAAAAAATGTGCACTTATCCGGTGTGCACTATCCGATTTTGACTGTATAGCGAAAGGTCGATTGTGACGTATGTGTTGTGAGTATATCCGCGCACGCCGCTGCCAAATCAATCACCACGATCCTCTCATTTTCATGTTTATTTTCGTGAAACTGATTCTCTCAGCACTATATGAGCATTAATAGAACTATAGTTTTTGACTGAACATCACAAGCACACAGATATGAACATCAAGTATTAATGCCTTTCCCTTGCAAAAATATTCATATGATGATGATATGAAACATCGCTGGCGTTTACACATGCAATATTCGTGGTAACATTTGAGGGCAAATATTAATGATGCGTGTCAATATTCAGTCGACGTCCATTAAAATTCCCGCCGGCAAAGCTTGAACCGGTAGCGACAGTTGATAATCTTGGAGCCTGAGAATTAGCGCGTGAACGTGTCTGATTCGTTATCGTTAGTACGTTATCTTTATATTCTTTTCTGAACAGCGCTAATATGAGTTGTCGCAAGCTCTGGTTGAAGAAGAAATAAACAACAGGATTCAAAGAAGAATTGATGATTATAGCCCAGCCGAGGAGTAAAGATACCCAGTACCAATCCATAATGTCGTTTTCAGCCAACATTGGAACAAGATAAAACAGTATTGACTCAATGCCGAGGGTGAGACAGATGACAAAAGCCTAAATAACTGCAAAGGTTACAAAAGAAAAATCTTTTCCTAATTTACATTTCTTGAGACGAGTTGCAAACGATACTGCCCCCTCCCACATTTCGAAAGCCGGAAAGAGGTTCCAAAGTGCCCTTCAGTGTCCGATACGAAATTTGTGAGATTAGCAAGCTCATTACTTAGCCCGCTCTATTGCTGGAAACTTTCTACATTATTTTCTATAGAGATCATAGCAAAAGATTCAAGAACCTGCATCGATTTGTGTTAAAGTAAAACATAAACCGCTAATAGCTGTCTCTGCGACTTGATATAAAGAATGAGTCTATTTCGTTCACCTCTTTTTGCTACACTTCGAAAAGCTTCTCATATTTTCCCATTTGCCATTGGTCAAATACAGAAAAGTATTTAGCAGCTTCGAGTTAAACTCCAGTTTGATACACATAAAATGCAACTAACCTGAATCAAGAATGACTTTTCCATATTGTTTCTTCTTTCCACTGAGGACCTTTGTTCATCTGCGGGTCCCACTCCAGTAAACATTATTCTCATTTTCAGAAACGTGGCCAAGTATAGAACTAGAGAGAAAAAAGGCAGTCCTATATTAACTGCCTTGTCAATGTAAGAATAGACATAGCTAAGGACAGTTGTGTTTTGTGGACATTCGTAATAGAAATGGAATTCAATGTGATTAAACGATTTCAAACACCCACACATAAGATAATTACACCCGTCTAAAATAAACCCCATAATCCACGGTATTATCAGCGTGAAATAGATATTTGGTCGCTCGAATAACATCTTACACAGTGGTTTATTGTAAAATACAAGAAAGCGATTCAATGCCATTAGTACGACAAGAGATAGTATTGCATAATAGAAAAATGAATCACTGAAGCTTAGCAACTTAATTAGGACGCCGTCACCGTATAGTGGCTTGCCAGTGAAAGAAAGGGGAACTGAGACGACAAAATTTGTGAAAGCGATTAGACCGATATCAGCAACGGCAAAGCTATACACGAACAAGTAAAATGTATTGTTGCTAATTTGTTGGCGACCTCGGAACAGTGATGCCAGAAAAATTAAGTAGATCAGTGAACCAACAGTTGAGAGAACAAAATAACTAACCGAGGCACCAAGGCGCTGACTTAGTGGTGGAATTATATCTACAGATTCTTCTACAAGAAGATCATCATACATTGAATCATTCATTTCAAAGATATATCAGCGAAACGATTGGATATGGAAAAAGATCTTGTGATAATCTCGTGACAATATGCCTTATTTGCCACGTAACGTATAAGAACTAGTATAAAAGAATTATTGTTGTAGTTTGCTTGAAACTTAATAAATTGCTTCTTTTGACTGAAAACTATTGTCGAAATACTAACTCCTTTTCTCGATGGGATGTTATCCAGTACAGAATTAAGCAAGACTGCAACGCGTATCGCTCTCAACACACCGTTTATAATGCGAAACGAAGCGAGAACTGCGGTTCACTGCTGAGAGAGCGCGTTTTATGAACAATATTATCGGAACATTTGGCAAAATTCACGCTACATAGTTACTCACGCTTTAATCACGCCAGCAGATTAACAATGGAAAACGATTATAATGAAGCAGACTCCACGCCCCCGATGTTCATAACGCTAAGGAAGAAAGGGCACTCTGCAAATTCTGATTTCACACGAATCAGCGAAACTTCTTGAGCAAGCGCTACACATCACTGTTCATGCTCTGGGGCCTATTTCATAAAACTGTTGCAATTGCAGAGTTGCAGAACTGCGGAATTGCATCAGCGGCGATTCGTCAAAAAACCAGAAATAACTGGAAAACAGTGGAAAATGACCAATCACAGCACTGGCAATTCTGCAATTTGCATCGTCATCACGAAATTCTGCAACTTTCTCTTTCATAAAACTGTTGCAGTTGCAGAATTGCAAAATTGCGGGATTAAAATTTCCAAAAAGAGGCACTATTCCGCAATTCTGCAATTGCAACAGTTTTATGAAACAGGCCCCTTAGTTCATATTGTAAAAATATTTTTCAGACTGCCCAATTGTGTTAAATCCAAAATGCTGTCTCATATGATGCGCGGTTGAGCGTGCAACTCATGCAATCGTCGAAAACGGGTAAGCGTGAGATCGATGGCTTCTTCCGTGATGCAAATGCACTGAAATTACGACATAATCAGCCGAAACGAATTGCACCAGCTGACAAAATTGCCAGCTGCAATTTAAGCAGGAGCCATTGTTCTGGTGCAAAGTTCCGCGTTGCTTATGCTATATAAATAGTAAATGAATGCAGGTGCATTATCATCAATGACTAGCTTGGATGCAGCGCTTCGCGAGCAGAACATTTGCACCCAAACTGACTTCACATAGCATTCTTATCTTTGTGAGGCGCTCCTTTGTTCAACTGAATGTTAGCTATATTTCTTAGCAAATTTGATTTTCGAAGTTATTTTCCCTGAGAATGAGCGATGTACGTAAAAAACTAATCCAATCTTTTAAATCAGCATCCCGGATACCGCCGAGTTGTAAACTTTGCAGCACACAAAGGTGCGCTTTCATGAGTGTTGCATAGGGTGGAACTTTCGTAGATGACATTGGACTGGTCGGAAGTGAAAAACCCACGCGCAACGTTGGTAAAAAGATGTTTTGGTCAATATCCTGTTTGCATGTAGCGTGGCGTCAGTCAGATCAGCACTTTGCTTAAGCATGCGCTAATCTCAGTTTAACATTTGTGCATTAGTGAATGAACAGTTTTGTCTGTTAAGTTGCTCATAGTGAACAGCAAACATGGAGTCTTTCAAACCCATCTCTTTTAGCATGGAAAGCCTATAACTCCCACAAGCGCGCGTTGTCGCGCATCAGAACAGCGTCGCAGTGTTCGCCCTTGTTTGCAAAAGAGCAAAAGCTCAAGCTGTAATATTTGTACAAAGTGCAAGCAATCAGAGCCGTATCAGGCATTAGAAACGCTGATCTTGAAAAAAGAGATTATAGTCAAGTCGTTAATGGCTAACACTGATCGCGTCATATATATTCAGGCTAGCGAGTAAACTTCTCATTGCAATTGAGTTTGCATTGCTCGGTGGTACCCACCCCAGCTTTCTTTTTGTGACCAACAATCATAAAACATGTCGATGAAAAGTTATCTGCATTTTGCCGTTCTCTTTTGCTTGGCGACATCTTACATACATGCTCAGTTTGCACGTACGTTCAAAACTAGAAATTCTTAATCTTTTAACTGCAATACATGCAGTTCCCTCAATCCCCTTCCCCGATCATTCATGTTTATGAAGTGACATTATCACACTTTCAGTATCTTCCCTATTTCGTTACTTTTAGCCTGCACTCCGACATGGCAAACGGTCAAAACCGACGGTACCGCATATCAATACACCGACACTAATTTTGGCACAACTTGCATCAAAACAGCGCCATATTCATGCCAAGATGGACCCAATCCGCAATGCAGTTACAGTTTTCGCACGAACCGATATATTTGCTGTTATGATGTTTGGTTGGCAGTAGGAGGTCTCGACATTCTGACTGCGAACGGCACTTCAAAGCCATGTAAGAGACATATTGTTTTGAGTAAAGATGAGTTTCCAATGATGCTAAAGATAGAGAAAATAGTAGAAATTATGAATAAAACGCCATTAATTGATAGTAAAGTTACATGATATTATTAATGTGTCATGCAATTTTATATTAATTGTATCATTAATCATTTGCTTGAGGAAACCATCCTCCTGGTGACTAGTGCCATATTAATTGCCCCTGTTGCGAAGTAGCGAAGTTTTTGATCCTGTAAGTCATTTCTATGGTTTAGTTATGGAGTTTGAATGTCCGCTGCTTTTGCATAATATCACGTTATCGTCAGGCTACTTCAGAATAGCAGATTATAGTACATTTAACAATGTTAAATTAAGGCACAAAGTTTTGCAGTCTGTCCAAATGGCGCCCTTGCATACGGCGACAATCAGCCACTTACTTGCGATCCCACGAAGCCAAATTCTTGCACAACTGGGTACACATGTACACGGTCATGGAATGCAAGTACCAATGCGGCTCGCAATCCAAATGTATGCTGTAAAACGTCCACCCTCAACTCATTTGCTGCAGGTCAGCTAATTTTTGACTCAACTTGCAAACTTCTTTAGTGTTTGATAAATAAAGCTTCAGTCGGCTTTAGAAAAAATTCTGATATATAACTAAGGTGCAATATCAGCTATCAGAAATAATTTTACATGTTTTATACAGTATGGTGCCACCATGTTATTACCTTATAAGCAAATTTATGGCTAGAGTTGTCATATTGGTAGCTTGTAAGAACTTCTCAATTATTTATATGTTCTTATCAGAGTGTGCTTCAATCGGGATTTATGGACATGTTATTCAGTGCAATATTGTGAACAGAGTTACCGTAGGGGAAAATAATATCCTGCTATTAGCATGTACTGGTGGACACTCGTTGGTATTTTGGAGAGACTAAGAAAACTTGTCGCGAGAGTATGCCCCACTTATCCCCCATTCCCCCTCTGACTTGGCTCCATCTCGGCTCATTATCATTCGAAGCATAAATGCTACCTATAACAATTAGATCTATATGTTCTTTCAGTTTGGAGTCAACTTGGCCTAACGCCTACAATCGTTCCTGTTGCGCCAGCACAGCCAATTGTTTCTGTATGTCTGTATTACTTCTCGTTTACAGGCTAATGTTGCAACTAAACTCAAAGTGTGAGTTTAACTTTGAGCACAGGAAGTGCAATGACGAAATTACTGAACGATTCTTAAAGAGGAATCCTCATCAAAAATCAAGCTGATTGAAACATATGCATTTAAAAGTGTAGAATTTGAATTTTACATTCGTTCGTCTTAAGATTCACTGTAAATAGTCAATAAATGTGGAATAGTTGAGCTCATAGGATAGCTAAGTTCTTGCATGTTACAGCTTTGTTCGCAAAATAATAAGGAATGCATAAAAGCCAGTTCAGAATTTTGATTCTCGCAGCATGTATATCCTGTAAACTTTGTATTCTTTGCATATTTTGATTATTAAGAGCTCGTTTAAACAAAACCGAAAGCGAAATTTGAATTCCACTCTTTGGAAAACTCATATGGAGATTTACTTGAATCTTGACTAGTGTTTTCTTTCAAGGTTTCCTTGACGTTTGCATTTCTTATTTAGATTATATTCGGTACAGCAACTGCTGCATTGTTCATTCATCAAGGAGATGATTGGTCTCAATCCACTATGAAAGCTAAATTTCTTGGCAGTAAAACTGCAGGAACTAAGCTTTTACCAAGTGGCATCCTTTTACCAAATAATGTTAGTACAGCGAATACCGACTACTACCATCTTCTGGTATTCGGTAAGAAGAGATGGTCGCACTAAACACGCGCGTTACGTGATCGCAGCAAAATACGATGTCTGTGAATTATTTAATAAAACATTTTCACTGCGGAATTGCATTCAGCGGCCATTTGTAATATGCGCCAGAAGAATTTTTTGCGCCCAATAAAGTTCACTTATCACGGTACATTCTAAATTGTAAAAGCGATGTTCGAAGTTGCAGCAGTTTTCTAAATTACTCGGTGAACGGGAAAAAAATAATAAGACATTGATGTTTTATAATGTAAGGCGCGCTTGATAAAAGGTCATCGAACTGCAAAGTTGATTAGTGTTAAAGGCTAAGGTGAAGATTAAACATTATCCGTTTCGGAATCGGTGCTAAAGGACCAAATTTGGAATATTATGAAAACAAATTGTTACTGAGAATTGGAATCGGAGTTGTATGAAAAGGAAATGCCTCATTGCGAAATCAGACTCTTGTGAATAATATGTTATTCAGGCAATCGTTTGATCTATAGACTAGAGGGATACTCAAAATTGCTTAAGTTAGCCTTGCATTGCATTTTCTATGTTTGACTTTGCAGATGCAGTCAATAACAAGCACATACTTGCTTTCATGCCTGATATGATTCCAAAAGCTGGGAACTATTTTGAGTTAGCACCTACAGCCGCGAATACCATAATCGTTTATCCTTCTGGAACAAAGAATGCAACATATAGTGGGTATTTATTTGATAAAGATTACCTATACGGACCTGGTGACTACCCAACTCCATATACTAGTAAGCGCTTCCTCTTTTGACCTAGAAACAAATGCGACAATACATATAACCTGATTAATTTCATGCTGCTTTGAGATTCTTCATCTTTATTTATTGGCATATCTCATTGTAGGATGTAGAAAATTTGTGAAAATATCCAATGGTCAAGGTCCTAATGTCGACAAGAAAGGCATTTACATTGATCTCTATTGACCACCTCAAACCTTGATTAATTAATAAGCTGCGGCCAGTTTTATGAACCTTATGTAAACGTAAAATGGAGAAATAAAGTTGCAATCTGCATCTTCATCACATGTTTCTTGAACCGACGTATGATGAAACGTAGAAAGTTAATTACATTTCTACATTCTACTTTCACATTAGTTTTATGAAACTGACCTCATGGTGGTACGGGACTCGCTCAACCGAGAGATGCGTGGCTGCTGAAGGAATGACTTTGCAAAATGAATGAAGAGGATTTTTTTAATCTAGTCTTCTAAGCAAACGAAAACTGATAATGTCGCGCAAAGCCACCGATCTCTGTCCCAACGCCTCCCAATCCCCACTTCTTCAAAAAAACTTGTAAATTAGTTCAGTCTGAAACATATTGAAATGTCTCAAGCATATATAGTTTAAATTCTTTTCAATATTTGTTCGTTCTTATTCTAATAAATTTTTATCTTTTTCAATGCAGCTAGGCAAACTTATGTGGCACTGCTCTTCCACACAAGTGTGAAAAAAATAGCAGATTTGAACATTACACTGACGGCAGGCGGAACATTTGACCCCAATTACGGAACTTTGTACAACACAACCGTCACTGATTTCTTGAAGTCGGGCAATTCAAATTTGTTCGGAAAAGGACTTGGACCTCCCATTGCTGGAACCTACTTCTACGTATGATTATATCTGATTTTAAAAGGCGCTCAAGCAGTGACGCGATTGCTTCAAGCGAAGCGATGCGATCCTTTGTGGTCTGTTAATTAATACAGATGCATCAAGCCAAAATTTATCACTTGGTCTGTCCCTTTTTTAGAAATTTTGCATCAACAATGATTTGGTTCGGTCCGCTCCACTACTCATAACTGAGAGCTAAGTTCCTCAGAATTCAAATTGCTCAGAAAAGCTCCATTAATCGAGATTCTGATGAATTTCAAGGGCATGCTGAAGGGGGCAATGACTCACTACTCGCTTTACGATAATAGTCGACGCTAGTTAAATTCGGTCACGGGGGACAGAGCATTTTGCTCCATCGAAATTTAATATTTTGATATAAAACGTATGTAACTAAGAGCCTGAGACTCTACTAAGGTATCAGATAATCAGAGGATGGAAATTGTTTAGAAATAGTGTTCTTAATATTGACTTTAATTGATAGCTGAGGGCACATCTCTATCACAGAATATATGCAAGAACAAACAATTCAGTTCATTATTTCAAGATATAGCATAAAAAATCAAACTTTTTTACTGCATATGCTTTCATATATATATTTATGATATTTTTTTCATAGTGTCTACGAATAAGCGAGCGTACCACGTGGCATTGCTCTGTTTTATGAATTTTAGATTTGAACACGCTCGGACGACATTAAATTTCAACTGCGGCACTAATACATGCGCAATGGAATCCAGCTTCTGATTGTTGTTTTACAACTCTTTCTTGAAACAATTGATCAAAGATCGTTTATTGCAGTTTTGATGAATCATTTCTGTTGTGATTACAAATGAACAGATCTTAATCTGAAAAATCTGTATAAAATTTAATTTTGATAAACTGTTTGCTTAAACATGCAAAAATTATCACATTGTATGACTGAGCTATATATTCCTGCTACGATTTTTAAATGCGGGTATTAAGTCAAAAATTTTTTACTTATTAAAAATGTTGAGACTGATGTGCCGTCGTTGGTATGGAAGGTCTTGAATCAGAATTTGTTGTCTTTGAATCCATTATCGGCAAATTTTCGGGCAGCGTTGATTTATTACGTGACAAATTCCAGTTCAGTTTCTTTTGAAAATCTATTGTCTAGAATGCAGACCGAATAAGGCTCAATTATAAACGTTAACCATCGAAGAATCGTTGACGTGTCTTTCGATAGAGGGTGTAAATAAATACAATGAAGATCATTCAGTATGGTTATCTGCGCACAGTTTTAATCTAAAGGTACTTGTGCATACTATCTATTGAGAATAATTTATCCTCTCTTTCTCAGTTTTCCAGTTTCACTGTATTTTTTCAATTTTATGCTTGTTTTACATTAAAATTGCGGATTGCTATCTTCATTCTCCAGGGAACCAGCAAGGGTGCGTCCTCCGGCGTAAGCGCAACCACCCTAACCCCAATTTTTGCTTATGCTAAGCATGCTCTCACTCCCGCAATGAGCGTTTATTGAATGCTTCGCAAGGAGATTTGCGCACCAATATCGAGAGATTCTATGCAATAATTGTAAATTTGTTCAGCGCTCCATATACCTCCCGCGTCTTCCTATTCTTTGCATTCGGATATTATCGCTTTCAATGGGCAGAATTTGTCCAACTGGCATATCATTTCGTCGCGTCTAGCTCTGCGCAAGCCGCAGCAGTTGCGGTATATTTTTCGCGGACCTGAACAGATAGCTGCACAGTGAAACAAAGTGCTCCTACGCTGTGCCTGCCGTCTAATTTAAATGTATAGTAAGCAATTTTGCAGGGAGTTATGTAAAAGTCTGAAGCTATCAATAAATTATTTTCTAAAAAAGCTTGCGCTTAAAAAAGGCTGTAGTTTTTACTGTTTGCAAAACTGGTTAGCGGTATCGCGGAAATCTGGGCTTGAAATAAAGCGTTGGCCGAAGAAGTTTATGAAACTTACAAATATAAGAAAAAAATTCGCAAGGAGATTAAAATTTAAATTCTCTATGTATGAACATGAATATGAAGGAAGTAAATAGAGGGAGGGATGCAACTATTATTAAGGCCCCTCTATCCATGTAGCGCGTTTCTTTTCAAATACTGAAATTTTGAAAAGGAAATTCAAATGCGCGAAAATTTAAGTAATAGTGCCTTTTGAAAGCTTTTGTGTAACCACCACTGTTCATGATAAACGTTTTTTTAGGCTAAAATTTATTATGGGCACATGGTCAGATCGGACCTTAAATAGAAAACGAAGTTTTATTCCGCTAAAGATGACGCGACGAAAACTGTTGTTTTGGACCCTAACTGTACTTGGAACCATTCTTATAGTGATTCAGAATACGTCGAAGGTGAGTACAGTCTACTTAGGTTGAAAGTACGGTTCCCCATAGCTATGACGAATATATTATTTATTGCTAATAGCTGTGTATGACTAGATTGGATAAGTTAATTAGAGTATAAATTGACACGATCAGCAGTCAGCTTATCATACGCGGCTAAACAATAGACCGTTAGGTCCTCACATATAGGGATGGAGATGAACAACGACAGCTCCTGAGGATACAGGTTGGGTGGTAGGGAGGCGTGTGCGTCCTCCCTTTGCTCTTGTGCCAATCTCTGCACAGGGACGACCGCAGTTTTTCTTTAACAAATTATTCTCGTCGACATGAAATATATTTACCTTCCATACATTGCTCTTTGCATAACTTTGATATTTTCTAACAATGTTATTTTATTTTTGAATTATTAATTTCTTTATTTGTTTGCAGGATGAAAGACGCAGCAAAAGTGCACATACCCAACAAACATCAAAACCTGTGTGCAGTTCCACGAACACAAATGCAGTCACTGATATCAAAGTACGTTCACTTCTCTATATTATATATCAGCTTTGATGACTTTTTAAACCTAATTTCAGGCAGCCGGACACACATTTAAAACAATAGCATCAAATCTTACCACTGCACCACCAATGACAAATTTTCTGAATGTTTTCCTTCTGCTTCATTCCCATGTCGATCCAGGTATAATTTTTGAGATATTGAGTTATGCGAGTTTCGCTTTAATCAGGTGTCCATTTTTCTTATAGTTACCATTGATTATTTATATTAGTAGTTGAAAGAGAATATCTTACTTACGTGACATAGTAAAAAATGTGATACTATAAAATTCATTCACTTTGTCATTTAATAAGCTTTCAGGTTGGCTGCAAACCTTTGACGAGTATTATGAGAAAAAAGTTCAGTCAATTCTTACTCTCGCCGTTCGCTACCTGAATCAGGAACCAAGTCTTCGATTCATCTGGTCAGAAATGTCATTTCTCGAAAAGTGGTGGCAGAATTCCACTCAGAAGCAAAAATCTGACCTGCTCAAGTGCGTTCTAAGAATTTGCTATTATGGTTCAGAATTAGGAGAAATTTTCGGTAGACGTCTTGACCGCTGTATCTATTTCCCAGCGTCCGCTTACGTTTGTATCAGCAAATTTCATTTCAATTTTTTCGTATCGTTGGAAGAAAATTCTGTTTGATCAAGCTAATACAGTACTGACATGTCACATTAAATGATATCAGACAATAGGATGATTAGCTATCAAATTTTAGATAGACTCAGAATCCCCAAAATCCAATTTTTAATTAATTTTTTGCGTTAATATTCAAAACTGACAGTAATGTTTCACTATAGAGTTATAAACTCTGGTCAGTTTGAAATGACTGGTGGCGCCTGGGTGATGACTGATGAAGCGACGCCGTACTATTGGGCAACAATTGATAATCTTATCGAAGGGCATCAGTTCCTGGCTAGCCAGCTCAAAGTTTATCCAACCACCAGCTGGTCGGTCGATCCGTTTGGTCATGGCGCAATGATGCCGTATCTGTTAAATCTGGCAGGTATAAAAAAAATGGCGATTGGACGAATCAACAATGCCCATAAGACATTAATGAGGGACAGACAGCAATTGGTATTCAGGTATTGCTATTGGTATTGCTCTATTAAGAAATTCAGAACAGCTGGATAGTAAATTAAAAATGTGAACGCACACTGGTTGCAGACAAATCATTTAAAGTCTCATTTTTTTGTTTATCTGTCGAATTTATATATCTTTAAAGAAAGCTATAACAGAAGCAAAAATTTGGATATTTTGCAAATGTTGAGGAATTTAGAGGTAGAGGAGTTCAGACAAAAGATAAATCCACATAACGGACAGTTTGTTGTCAAAGTTATAAATATCTCAGTGCAATAGTTTTTCAGCGAACAAACTTGATTTTTAGCATTAAAGTCATCCAATGATTTTTGTATCCCGCTATTATCGTGCACGAGTGAATTTCGTGAAAAGTTTGAATTTTCCTTGAAAGTTAAACTTAAAATTTGAGGAGAAATCTAAAGATAAACGTCATGTCATTACAATACTTCTTTTTCTCGTTTAACCGTAAATTCAAAATATCGAAAATTAAGCATATTACTTTCAGGTTAATAGCGATTACACTTTTTCTGAATAAAGCCTCTTTATTGCATGTGCCACTTCAAATTTAAGCTTCCAAAATTTACCATTATATTCATATTTTCAACTCTTAATTGCAACTTATACACATCTCGTTCAATAATTTCTTAGAGTACAGTAATTTTAGAACATCAGAAGTACAATGTTTTAGATGGAGACAAACATGGGACAAGACGGGTGTATTCGACAATTGGGTGCACACGCTTCCGAGGACCTATTATACCACTTGGAATACTTGTGGTCCTGAGCGTGAAGTGTGCTGTAAGTTTGCATTCGGTCCATCGGCAATGACGGAATGTGGTTTGACAGAGCAAATAACAGCAAACATCAGTGAATTGTAAGGAATAGAAAATAAACTCAACAGTACAAGTCTCTCATAATTGCATATTTTACTCTTACTCATGTAATGTAAACTGAAAATCGACAGCAAGTCACATCCAGCAGGGCTCTAATGGGGAAAAAAATTTCTCATTACAGCAACTTCCGTGACTAAATTTTTGGTTTATCTCTGTCTCTGCATTAGATTTTATACCCTAAAGGAACTCAAAGTGATATCAATGAATATCACAGGAGTTGCTGTGATTCAGGGAAGATCAAACGTTAATTCTTTAAACTTTGAATTTTGCCGTCTTCAACGCTCTCATCTTGATATTCGGCTTCCTTCCGAAACCCAGAATATATCACACGGCTACACTCCCTGTCCTCGAGATATCAAATCTCCGTTCCCGTTACAGCTCTTACATTTAGCATAATAAAATTCCTATACTTTGTATAATGAAGATGCTTTACCGGCCAAAGTTTACTCTGAAATGGTAAACGCTCCAATAACTTATGTCGCCCAACCTTCCGCAAATGTGAGCAAGCATGAAAAAGTATTCTAAACCATTTCATTCGACCGAATCCCGCTAATTATGACCATTTTGCAGTGAGCAGTTGTACTTACACTATTTTTCATAAATTACTCTTCAGAGCTGAACAACTGGTAAAAAACTATCGTATAACAGCCGCTTCGTATAGCAGCAATGCTTTACTGGTCTCAGTGGGTGGCGACTTTTACATGAGCGAGGAATCAGACTGGACGGAAAATATTAAACAATATGGCGCATTAATGAAACATATCAATTCCGATCCCAAAAAATATGCAATGAAGGTAACAATACGAACTAATTAATGTTATATAAATACATTAATGAATTTCGAGTAATTCATGCCAACAGGGCAACGACGACTCAGCAATGTCGATCCATCCGCACTATGCCGTCTTGTGACACACACTTATTTAGGGATGGAAATTTCTGACACTATGTTGTCAAATTAAGATCAGCCATCATATAAGAATAGTTACGGTAGAACGACATTGACCGACGTTAATTTTAGATTCAATTTGGCACCTTATCGGATTATTTCGCTGCAATTGGAAAACCATCCAGCTTTCCGACATTAAGCGGCGATTTTTTCCCATATATGGATGATCCTAATCCGAGCTCCTTTTCCTGGTGGACAGGATATTTCACAACGCGACCCTATCACAAAAGGCTCGAGCGAATCATTCAGTCTCAACTGAGGGCCACTGATCTTTTGTCAGCGTTTGCGTTCAATTCTGGCAACTGGTCCCATAAATCGATTAAGCCCAGAAGAGATTTGGCATTGTTCCAACATCACGATGCAATCACTGGAACGAGCAAAGCCTACGTGATGGATGATTACCTCAAACGGTACATTCAATATACCAGTGATAATGCAACAAGTCATTAGAAATCTATTTTGCAGCTTACTGAACTCTTCGCAGTCAATGCGAGTGCAGGCAAACACACTGGTGGACTTTTTGCTTCATGGAAAGAAAACTGTCGCAAACAATGAAAAAACCTATTTCTTTAGCGAGGTATGAGAAGCAAGATAACTGACAGCCAGTTTCAGCATATTTTTAGACGCAAAATGAAGCTGGAAGCAATGAAAACGAATTGCCAGTCCCGCTTGTAATCCCACTTCATCAGAAAGCGTAAGCTGCAACCAACTTACTAAGGGGATGACATTATTTGCAATTCAAGAAGTGGCAGAAATGTTATTCATGCAACATTTCAGTACATTGTGGAAGGAAATTCCTGAGATCTAAAGCGATCTATATGTTCAAAGATTTACCTTTAGCTTTTCTTTCATTCAATTTAGTTATCCGTAATTATAAATGTACTCTTTTTCAGAACGATTGTCGTATATAACCAGCTTGCTCGAAGGCATGTCCAAGTGGTTCGCATAACTATTCAAGCGCCAACAATCAAAGTTGTGCGCATATCAGATCAAACTATTATTACGGCGCAAATTAACCCTATTATTCGAAGCGAAGATATTGTTTCAGACATGTATGAGGTATATTTATTATTCGAAATAATTTATTCAAAACAATGAATACTACACTCTTCAGCCTGAATAATAGGCATGCTGTTTCCGAAAATTTATGCAAACCGTACGATATCGCAGAACAAAGAGAAAAAAGTACTGTGTTTCTATCTGTATTCCGAAAAGTAAGCTAAACAGCTAAAAAAAACGCATTAGACAGTCATTTCTGGCCCTATTTTTCGTTCCCAGATGAAGCCGATTATCCTGATTTTTAATAAGCTTTAACGACTTAAAAATTTGTACATACTCCGTTTACGATGCAAATATTTGTCCACACTAACTGCTCTGACAAATTCAAGTTTAACAATGGCCCTCAAAATATGCTTTACGCTATAATACACAACAGGCATTTTGATTTATATTCGTGCATTTACGAATAGTGCAATGAAAATTTTAATCCGGACGACGAACTTTATGTTTCTTCTCTTTAAGACTGCTCTGAAAATTGGCAATGCGCCAAATAATGTAAATCGCAATTTGAATATTTTCAGATCGTCTTTCTCGTCAATTCTGAACCACTCAGTTTAACTACATATGAGCTTCAAAATGTTGGACATCAACCAGAAACAACAGAAATGGCTACGATTATTTCAGACATGCTATCAACTCGCTTGAAAAAGTTGTTTTCGACTTCAGTGAAACAAAGACAAGAATTTGTATATTTTTTATTTTTGCAGATTTCACGGATTCAGTTGCAAGTTATCGGGTTCCAAACAAATAACGCTGGCAAATGAGTATCTCTCTGTCAATGTGGACCCCTTGGGATATCTGCAGGTAGTGACGTAATTTTTGTTGACTGCACACAGCTTGCATTTGCAGAATGTAACTATAATAGGGCAAGACAATGGCGTTGCTTTAAAAATGTCCTATTGGTCCTATACCGACTCCGGAGGCGCCTACGTGTTCAAACCAAGGGAAGTTAAAAAGGTAATTACAATTTACTATGAATAGTCGTTTATGACATAGAGTGATAATTTTTTAATGATGATCAATTAAGATAAACGACGGAATGCCGGCAATTTTAATTAGTGGATCGATCGTGTCGGAAGTGACTGCAAGATTTTCTGGACAACTAAGTCAAGTCATTTCGCTCTTTAGTTCTGCTGGAACATTGGGACGCGGCATTCATATAACATTGCGACCGAATATGGAATCGGCCATAAGTACTTCAATGGTAGCACGAATTGAGACGAAACCAGAGTTCGACCACAAGTTCTTCACTGACGTCAACGGCTTGTATTTGATGGAAAGAAAACATGAAACTGGAAAACCCATTGAGGCACATTATACGAAGCTGCTTACATTGTCGAACAGTGCCCTGCTATTCCTCACTAACTGCTTTAGTCATTCTAAATTATTATTTGCCAGAAGTGGTCAGAAATTTATTTTAAGGGGTAGGCAATCAAGAAAAAAGTTAATATAACTAGGAATGACCTTTCTGGGAAGTAAGAAGGTTCAGTCGCCTTTTATGTGCTATATTTGTCATTTTTTGGGAGGCCACTGCATAGAGCCTATGCCAAATAATAGGGATATTAAACAGCTACGTATGAGGCCAATTATTATCCCGTCAGCAGCGCGGCGGTCATGCAGAACTTGGACACTCGTATAACACTGTTAACCGGTCAACCCTGTGGTGCAGCCAGCGAGAAGAAAGGACGTTTGGAGGTCATGATAGATCGATCTGTTCCGAATGATGATGGTAAAGGTTTGGGAGCTAATGAAGCGTCCGTGAGTCGACCAAGCGAGCTCAAGTACTTCCTCATTATCGAGTCAACAATAGCCGACTCTCCTCAGCTACAATCAATCGCCTATCATTCACGAGCCACACAGCTCTCTCTCGAACAACTTCTTTATCTACCAATGTTATTCGTAGCTACAGGGCGACCTAACAGTAAGTTACAATTTGTCGAACAGTATTGATAGATACGCAGTATTGATAGATATCATTGTACGTTTCAACATTTCGAGTGTTGGGCGTATCTTACACGTACCCTCGCAATTACTTTGCAACATCCGAAACTAATTTTCAGAAATTCTTCCCTTCATTTCATTTTCAACAGCACTACCGTGCGATATTGAAATGATCAACATCCGACCACTAGTTGACGGTTCTCTTCTCCTCCTTCTTCGACGCATCCCTGTCGACTGTTCGATTGAGACTTCTGATGTCACCCAATGCGATTACAACCCGGTATGTATTTTTCAGTTTGCGTTAATAAAGACTGATTAGAATTAACGCAAAACTTCCTAACATCATGCTATACTTTAAAAACTTGACAAGAGCGACTTTCATGCATTTTGATAATTAGTAGACGATAAAGTGACTTTATCCCGTTCCAAAGCAGTTCTAATCACTCCTTACAAGTCCTAGTCTACAAATAATTCACCAAAAGCCGTCATAATGCTTTCTGTTCAAAAATAAAGGAATCTATGTATCGTATACGATAATTTAATTCTTACTGGATTGTTAGTCAAGTTTTAACTGTTCTTCAAGCACTGGTTGTCATCGAGCAAATTGTTCTTCAGCTATCTTATGCCCTATATTGTGGCTGAATGGCTGAGACCTAAGCTCAGATGGTGGACAGCTCTCATTTTTTAACCATATCTTATCTCATGTCTTAAGTATGACGCGCACTTAATGAACTCAGCTTTCAATGATTGAACTTAAACGATAGGCTGGCAGGTGATAAGTGGATAAGAAGCTCGGTTCTTCTCGCGCTGATTCGCATAGCATTATTATAACAATGCCTTTTGTTACAGAACAGCCTTCAAGGAATAATCGATGCTCTTGGAGTGAATACCATCAAAGAAACCACATTAACTGGCACAAAATCAATTCGAACGGTGTCCGTCAGCGACATATTATCACAACTGAACGCGATAGATATCAGAGCTTATAGACTCTTGAAATAGGCTGCATATGCCGAAAACGTGTGATACGCCCTGCTTACGATATAAAGTAATAATAAACGTCTCACTTTGTATGGTAGTTGGAATATTTGCGCCAAGTATTGCAAACTCGCCGTTTATTGGGATACTTAAGCTAAGGTTGTGCTTTCACCTAAGAGTTGATTTTAATTCAGGCTTATTCAAATGTCTTTTAAGAAGCCAGGGCCTAACGTTGAACCCAAGCTTTACGACCGAGCGAAAAAACTGTGGTGCATCTGTGATACAGTGGCTGCTGTTTTCGTTGTTTCTTTATTGTGTATTGTATAAACATAACTGAAATGAAGAAAATTTAACAAATGAGTTTCCCGTACTAAAAAACTATGAGTGTTTTCAACTTTTCTCATAATAAAGCTTTTCAGCGTTCCATAAACGACCGACACATTTATTTGGTCTCAATCATATTTGCATTATTTCCACATCCATTAAATTTTTCGTAAACTCTTGGGAGTAAGTTATTAGCAATAACTTCGTGTGCGTGAAACTCTTTTGGGGCTAGACTAAATAGCCGTGTGTGGCGTGCAGGGACTTTCGACCGTCCTGTTGTCATAACAAGTGCTCTGGGTTTGAGAGCTGTTGTAGCAGCTGGTTTAAGCAGCAGAAGCAAATATACAAAAAATCCATCTATTTCACATGGGCAGTTCCTCCATGCAACACTGCAAAAAATAACTTGCACAGTAATGAGCCGATGGAAGACGAATCATGCACAGAGAGACTGAAACGTGATAAACTCAACTTGTAAATATTTCGCATCATCCTACCCGACTTCATTTCCCACATCCATGTACAATACTGCTTTAGACAAATATCAGCACAGAACCCAAAATGTTTCCAACGAAAAAGATAGCCAACAGGGTAGCGTCGATTTTGCGAAAAAGTCGAACCCATATCTCATCAATATCAGCGTCCAGTTCCTTTGCTCTGATTCGCGCTTCGTGGCGAGAAATCTGAGTTCGGAGAGTATCGATCAAGTCACGCAGTTGAGTCGATTGAAGTAAGTCCGGTGTCTGAAACAGCGGGATCTTAATCTTCTACGCAGTTAAATGCATGATATGTGCCAATTACGATCAACTTGCTACTTCATTCTCCAAACATAGAAATGATAGTTCAAATAATGCTTGGCTGGAGATGTTTGATTAGTTCAGCTCATTTCTAAATTTTATTTTTTAGCTGTGCTCGTGACGCAAAATAGTGACACAACGATGCAATAGCTCCTTGTCATAAAGCTATAGATTGCAGAAATCTAAGTTTCAAAAAGAAAATATTAAGCAATAAGATTACCACATATGCGCATTTCATCAAACTGAGCGCGCAGTGTGCTGTAATGCACGCCTACACTTTGGACGCACTTGTAAAACATAGACAAAAAGACGGAAGAAGGAACGAGTTGCATGTACTCTATAACTGAAACTTTGATATTCATACCCGATTCTCATGTTCGACTGTAGATTCAATCGAATGGAGTTTCAAGTAGTTCGGGTGATGCATAATTTTCTCTTCATTTTCTTGCTTCTTGCTTGTCCTTTTGTACTTTTCTCGATATAGCCACATCAGCCACTTTGGTGGAGTGACCTTATTTAGCACTGTGTACTCATGCCACCACAACAATCCCACAGTGATGAGTATTGCCAAGGCAGAGATCAAAATGGAGAACATGACAAACCATCCTGAAGTTGACTTGTTCACATAAGCGAAAGGAAGCGACTCCTTGGAATCGCTTGAATGAGATAAAACAACTCCTAGCGTCCTTAATTGCCTTCTTATGACACTTAGTCGGTAACTCTGGTTATCCCTGATTGTATAGCATATAGTAAAAGATTTCATTCTGCTTTCTTGGTAGCTGGCGTAGCGAGACTTTAAGGATATATATTTAGAGAGCCTTATAAGCCGTGTTCCCGATTTTAATAGCAGAAATAGTACACTATACCTCTTCCTTTTATTGTTTGTGTGCAAAAATGAGTTGAAATGCTTTAATTTGATTTTACGTACCAAGCAGTGGCAACCCTTTCGCGCTGCGAGGTACTTGATCAGCAGCGATGTTCAAAATAACGGCCATCGTCATCAAAGTCAGCAGACCGAGAGTCACTTTCTCCTCGCGCTCGCTCATCGCGTTGTGCGGGACGAACATACCCATGTTGTTGATCTGCAAAAATTTCCCCATATATCACCTATGAAGGATAAGTATACCCACAAGTAACTTGCCTGAGTCAAGACGAATGTCGGTATAATGAGAACGTATATGTAATAGGCTGGTTTTCGCTTCATAGTCAGGGTCATGTGGAGCTCACTAAAAATATTGCCAACATCCAGGCTCGCTATTTCGTCCATATAGTCAGTAAGTCTATGTTCGTTTGTCAGTGACAGAATGTCCCACTCGCTGTGTGCCTGAAATGGCGCTTAAAGTATTAGCAACCGAGCAGATTTAATGTCGTATCCCATTAGCTCAACTATATTACTATCCGTAATTATATAATTCCCGCCATCGTGTCATGGCTCCGTATGCAAAGTTATATTTTATTGGCAAAGAACCTGACAAAGTTCTACCATAGTGGAACTTTAAGTGCTTTCTTACTTGATTATGTTGTTCACGCATAGTAGTTACCGCTTATTTGAGTACAATTTGATTACTTTGATTGTAGTATTGAATAAGACTGTGTAACTTTTGAACGTCAACAAAGCCAAATATGACTGCTTTTCTAGTCTCTTAAAGATTAGTCTGCTGTATTCGTTGGTTACAATGAACAGATCCAGAATTCTTGGAGAAGATAAAACTATTTTCTCACTCTACTGCAGTTTATTTTAAGTTTTACAGCATGGATAAGTCTATTGCTGGTACCATGAGTTAAGACTTAGTAGAAAGTTTAGAAAACTTTAATCGAAGCGTTTAGCTTTGTGAAATTAGACGATTCAGGAGACTATAAAAAACGAGAACCATATTTTTAACTTATTAGACAGTGATTTTGTCAGCCCTTCTTACCTGCAGCACAATTCGCGACAAATCAGTGACAGTCGCATTCAGTTCGGTACTGACGACAATCTCATCTTTGGTAAGTGCCCACGAGCCGTAGACAAGAGTGCAGTTTTGAGTGTCGAATGGAAAGTATTCGATCATGAAGCGACAGCGAAAAGGAATCACTTGCGGAATACTCACGAGCACTGTGCCGTTCTTGTATATCTTTGCAATCAGTTGGTCGCGCTCAATGATATCTGTACGATCAAGACTGAAAAATACATTCTGTAGTCATAGTCTTTTTCTTACAGTAGAAAAATGATTATACAGATTATCGTGGACATTAAATTGTTCTAATTATTTAGTCTAGCCTTATGCAATCGTTTTTTAGTATATTTGATAACTGAAACGCGACCGTTTCAACCTCTGAACCTGTCACACATTGTCTCGATCGCTGGTTGCCATCACGCATTCCTCACGCTCGATCCAGAAGATAAAGCCATACGTACTCTCACTTTTTGTTATGCACCATTTCTTTTACCATGCGTCATTTTCTGAACCAAATGTGCGCACTTGCATTTTCAGCACTCAATTGCTGGTATTAAGCGAGTGTACTGCATTTAGGTGAAAAAATCGTACCATCGGACACCTTTTGTTAGAGTTATTTTCGGCAAATAGATTTAAAAGAAACGGAAGGGATGGAACAATGTAATAACCGTTTAACCTGGTTAATACCAAGTTCATGGTAATAGTAAGTAGTTGACTCCTCCCGGTTTGCTCCTCGAACAAGCTTTAATGATGCAATCGTTCGCCGAGATGCAAGATTCAGTTTCTCTTTTAATTTGTTTTTCTACTATTGTGGAATGCACAAGTCCCTCTTACCAGTGATAACACTCACTCAACAATTTTCCCCCGGATCAATCCTGACGGATGAGAGGCGTGTGGCTCTGGTCTCTACATGGATAGGGCATTTAGTCCCACAGCTCCCCAGACTAGACTGATACGATTACGCACCGAAGCGATGCTACTGCCAATTTCTCGACTCCAGACGGATTAGCATTTTGGTCAAGTGAGGTTTAGTGGCCTCGGCCGGGAATGGAACCCTCGACCTTAGCACTGGTGACGACGCCTCAGACCAACACCACTACACCATTTCACTCCAGTAATAAAAAAAGCTAAAATTTAAAAATTCACTCTTACGCGTTGAACACAACGACATCCGGCGTCCAAATCTGGGTAATAGGTATGTTGATCATACTCAAATTTTTACTTTCTTTCGAAGTAAAAAATTCGTCGCTACGATTGTTCCATTCCAGAAATTCGTCAGTCCACCTCTGTAACAATGACTGGCAATCAGTATTTCGACTTCATTAGTTTACTCACATATCCTTGCCATATCATTAGAGTTAGCGATTCAGCAATTTCGTCCTGAAAGTAAAGATATTATATTTATACAGTAGTAGATTAAGATCTGCAAATTTTGATCAAGCCTGCACGCTACTCATTGTAAGAGATCTATTTGAGGTGCAAAAACCGTGTTCTTCTCCAAGATGAATTTAATCGTAGTATGGATTTGAAGGTGTGATCGCAATGATACATTTGTTATCGGTTCCTACCAGTCGCGAAAGCCTGAGAATGGTATCAAACTGCAAGGGTTCGACTGCAAACGGACAACTGCTAATAATTAGCCACACGCTTAGCTATCCTTGTCCCTTTAGAGCCCTTTTGCAGCCGCGCTAACTACTATATCACGGCTGATAATGATTGGGTGGCATTGAACGCACATAATGATAAATTTTGAGGTTCCTGTTCGAAGTTTCACCCAGCGAAGGACAAAATTCCGAAAGCATTAGTTCGATATTCAGTCATCAAATTTATTGTGTCATCAATTCCACCACTGGATTCAACAGATTAATCTTTTATCAAAACATTACCATTATTGAAAACGACAATACATAATACATCATTGCTCAGACAAAAAATGAATGCTATTATCTCCCTTAATTGCCGTTCCAAGTGAAGAATAAAAGTTCTTTTCTATAGCAAAAAGTCTCGCCCTCAAAGACTCACCAGATCAACCATTCCATAAATGGTTGGATAGACCACAACCCTGACAGGCTTCGTAACATCGAAAACTGGTCGAGTAGTTGTGGAATAATTTTGTAAAAGCGCTTCCACTAATTCTCTCTCGGCATTCGTATTGGAATCGATCAATCCTGTAAATTTGTTAGGTTGTACGGTGATACCAACAGAATTAAGGGTGAGGGATATGGGGCGTGTGCACTCCTCCCTCTCTCAAGCGTCAGCCGGTGCTCGCGTCTGATCACCAGCTTTCCGAAGCGATGAACATATGTCTCCTGAAGTATATGTTCTATCCCCTTAAACGGTCGATTTTGCTTCAGAAGGTAGAAATTATTCATAAATGATAAATTTTGCCCCAGAAACAGTCATATTGCCGCAAGAGCTAAATGACGGTTTCGGGGATCACAATCTGTCATTAAGGCCATGGACTAATAATTAGTTAATAATCGCTTCAAGTCAGCTGACAAATGCGTTTTTATTTTGGCTCGAACTTTGACTATACATTATATTGTGAAAGGTTTTGCCCTTTGAACGCCATGTAAAACTGATGCAGCTGCGCATTATCTGATCTGCGATCGCGATAACGTATTTATAACATAGTAATTTAACTGATTCATTAACTATTTAAGTAGTTGAACAGTAAAATTGGTAAAACAGCTTAAATAAGTTTTTAGAATACTGTGCTATGTAAAACCTCGGCAAGAGTTACATGACATTTAATTAACAGATATTTTAAAAACTCGCGGAGATGCACGAATGCCGAGTAATATAAAAGTCTGCTTTCAAACTATCTAAAAACTCAGTTATCCTGTTTCCTACTGACTATTTCATCAATACTCAGCGAAATCTCGGTAACTGTTACTTGATCGAGTTTCACCTTGTAAATTTTAGGTAATTTAAAACTCTTAAGTCATAGCATGCTATAAAATTTCATGAAAAACGTTCATAACACATTCATGTTCATACCTGGCAGAAGTGATGCAAAAAGCAAAGCTGGCCATGTAATCCTCCACATGCCAGTATTTGATTTTTTGTGTCAACTGCGAGCCGTGTCTCTCTCTGATGGCAGAACTGCTTGTTGGACAGACTGAACCGGTTTTATTGTTCCGGTACATTCAAAGAGCTCTCGTGGTATGCTGTGTACATAAGTAAGCAACAAAAGTATAAGCCTATCTATTATTTGCTCTCGATTCTCTGCGATTGTCAGAATTCCACCTGTTACTTTTACTTAAACAGTACTTTTTATTGGCAAAGAAGATGATTGGCCGAATGTGCTCACATTTTTGCACTCTTTAAGAGGCGTGTACAGAGCTGTATAATAGTCCCTAACGTCGCTAAAATTTGGGGAACTCCGGCATTAACTGCACATTAGATAACTACGCGAGTGAAATATGCAACAAATTATCTTGTAATTTTTGACCTGCTCTGAAAACGTACTAAAACCACCATAAAATGAAAGTAAATTACATCATTAACAACGTTTTTAGCAAGGTTACTGCCCAAAGTATACGTTAGAGTAAATGAACTCTTTATTTGTAGCACATGTGTGTACAATACCTCTAAATTGCGTTATGAATCGCTATCGACAGCCGTCGTCAAATGCGACTGTAATTCTTATCGCAACACACTTTTATTGCTTCGTACTAGTCTTATACCTTTTAAAAACAAAAATAATTTCGAACTGAAAAAGAACGCAGAGATTTCCTGCAAAGCTTTATTGACACATCGATTGATTACTACTAATATTAGATTAGTCCTGGTCGAATGACATTTGATGATCGATCGAACATGATGGCGTCACTTGTGCGCCGTAGAAATCTTTTTCAAATCTGGAAATGTTCCTTGGAAACACTTGGCTGTGCGCTAGTCATGAGCATACAAAGCAAAGGTGTAGGCATGGATGTTGACCCTTATGGAGAATATAGATGCATACATCCCGACACGCTGAGCGCTAATTTAATCTCGAAGATATTTCGACATGCAAGAAAACCGCAATTGTTATGTCATATTGCATTACACACATCAGCAACTGCGCGATAAAATAGCCATCTTTGTTAGCATTGCTTTTTCACCGTCTGTTCAATCATAAGTAAGGTAGTATGCGGCTGAAAATGTGTGTATTTAGGGAATCCATAAACAGTCTTTACCAGCATAGTGGCGTTACACTGGAAGAGGTATGCATTGAGAAAATCCCTTCTGGAAAAGCCGCCGTCACTTTTCATTCTGAAGTTTAAAAATTTTAATGCATATTTCAGAGTCATCATTAACACAGCGCACACTGTTTTTAAGGTGAGCAACTGATGCGCATGAGTTAATATTGTTCACTTCATACAAGTCATTTGAAATCATATGAACAAGTATAGAGACGATGACGGAAATTTCCCTGAGTAAGAGGAGACGGCAAGCATAGCTTTTTTTTATTGAACTCAGTAAATTCGATTATAACAAAAATTAGCGCAAAAAAACATATTTTGTAAGTATTCTGCAAGCGGCTGCATTTTCAGAACTTTTCGCCGCCATTCTGTAACCGTAAGCAGTCGTTATGAGCTATCCGGTGTGTTGCTTTTTTTGAGATAACTATACACTACCGGTTACTTTCACGAGCCGAACAGAAATGATTCAATAACTGGTTCTTTTAACAATAAGTGGAGCAATTTTATCCGCTAGGTTAAAATAAGCGGATTTGCTAATGTTCGTTGTGGAGATGAAATGGGAGAGAGCAGAACAGGAGTAAAAGAGTGGGAAAGTGAAGGTCAGGTAAACTAACAGGTTGTCCTAAATGGATGCGTAAAAGGACATACAATCTCAATTCTACAATCATCTTTGACAAAATTTACTCTATGTAAATTAAAAATGCGAAGAAAGTGGAAGTTGCTATATGATGCGCACATAAAGCTTTTTCTCGACAGTAAGCTCTAAACTGATTTACAAGCACTGTCTAACTTAGTCGTAGGGATTTAAGGAACTTCACAAAGCACTGTTCGACTGGTATAATCTCCATGAACGGTGCAGAACGATCTAGCATCACATTTTACGCACTCTACCTTCGATTACACAAACTCTTTTCTTTTTTAAAGTTGCCTGCGAACGCAATATTAACCAAACGACCTTTTATTGTTGATCATATAGCTTAGGACCGGAAAATAAGCTGAAAGCGTAGTTTCGCGAAAACTTGCAAATATTACTTCACTAAGGAGCGAGCAAAAAGCTTCTGTCATTCCTAGAACACTCAATAAGCAAAGCAAATACTTGTTCTAACTTTCGATGTTCTCCTCCAAAAGTCAATGAGATTATGCGTATTGTGCAAAAATTTTAAGGAACGGAAAGTGCTCCCAAAGCTGATGCCATAGTTTGCCCGAATGCATCGACACAGATGAGGCGAAGAAAGACCTTTTATGAAGCCATCGTTCAAAAGTAGACTTTAGAAATCAAATTGCGACTTCTGCCCCGAATTTCGGCAGCCATACTGGAAATGCTGAATGATTAAGGATCAAAATCCTTCAACTATGGCATAATAAAATGTTTGCTTCAGTTTGAACCGTGCGTCTGCAGCGTTGCATCTAACTCCGTCGGTTAACTATCACTCAATGTATAAATTTTATAGTCTGCTCACAATACGCAGAGTACCCTAACCAGCAGCAGCACTCTCCCTTCCTTCCCTCCAACACCCAGTTTACTTTATCTTCATTCTAACCTTCCCGACTCCTTCTCGCATCTCAAAGTCCACACAATTTCATAACAAATAGAAGTGACGAATAAGAAACAGTCGGTGGTCTGCGAGCAAACAAACAAAACCAATAATGCTCATTCTATTCTTAGAGTGGCGGAAGAGTCGCACATGGCACATTTGTGCAATAAAAACCTGTCTTAAAGTGCTGCACGAGAACTTCTGACCCGTGACTGAGCAGTGGCAATGTCGGATAATATTTTCATCTTATTCTCATACAGTCCCACTTTATACCGCTGTGATTGATTTGGCCGAATTGTTTTTGACATTTCAAAGTGGCACAAAAGAAACAGCGGTCAGATGCCAACTGAAAAGTAATAAAAACATTGATTGAAAGAATAGGGAGTTCGGACAAATCGTGGCGTCACGATTCAGGGTACATAATACTCTCGGTCAGTTTTGACGTAATATCAATTGCATAATGCCTTTTAACAATTGCAATTTTTTCTTGTAATAAATGAAACTATAACTAAGGCTAGGTTTTCAATCACCGGCTTTTGTTTGAAGAGCAAATTTAAGGAGTCTGATTTGTAAATTTGTTTCTCGCAAGGATGGTGGTTTTGCACAAAAAATGCAGCAAATGCGGAAGTAGTAATTCCAGGGTCAAACTTTTTGCTACGCTACTTCTAATGTGTGAAGTGCGCAGTGAGCGCTAATACGAGCCAAACACGGAAGGTGCAGAATGGCAGTGGGCTATTGTCACAAACAGTCTCGTCGCAACTTGTCATTCAGCGAACGGAAAGGAGTTGTAGACGGGTCGTTTACGAAAAGTGAAAAGTAAATATTTATTTACACGGGCTATATTTGGAGCGTCGCAACAACCTTCAATAACACTCAGCAACACGTCGAATAATGACACTCTAAAACACGCTGCAGCGACAACAGCGATTGTCAGCGACAAATGCATCAGCACTTTGGCATCATAAATCAACGCTGCACGCAATACAAGGAACCTTTACAATTTTCTCACAGGAAGTTTTTCTTTGGTCGCCGAAGTGATCACCGAGTACTTTGCATCAAGTTAAGGTTTTGAAGTAGGTTTTTGATCGGCTATTTGAAATCTCTAGGGCTGGACTGATTTATGTCAAATAACTAATCAATATGACTGACGCTCAATAGTAGAGAAATATGAAGCAAGTTAAAGCGATTTCACGAACAGTGCTGTTATTACGAGATGGGCACACACACATACTGCTAAGTATCAATCGGCAGTCCTGCTTACTTTACATAAATGACATAGATAAGGTGGAGCATTCTTCAAATCACGGCGAGATAATTTTTGATACACATGGACAGTAAGCTCTCGGCGCGCGTGCCGATCAAGGAAATAATGGTTGAAAGATAGTTGAGCTAAGTCTACCTTTTCATTACGAAAATATTTTACCTTACGGTTCTTTCTTTTAGTCAAATCCAAATTTGACCAGAGGGTCCTAATTGCGTGTTTTTGCACTTAATTTTTAGGCCGTCATTCCTTAATCCAATCATACCAAGGATTTGAAACTGATCTCATTTTATTGCAAGAAGAAACCATTTTTTGAGCTTGCAATGAGATAAGCTGTGGCACTCTTTGGTATTCGGTTATGTCACCAAAATATTTTTCTTGTATCCATCTAAGATTATATGTAATCAGCAGTAACATCAACATACCAAACTTTGCAGACGAAAGGAAAAACGAGACCTATGCTTGAGATGCGCTACAATGATTACAGAGTAGTAGATAGTAGTAACTGAGCAAGTCGAACAGAAATAAATTGCCTATTTTAAAATGAGATAGTCACGCTCGCTTGACACGCCAAAGGGCGCCAACCGTCAATCAATCTCAGCTCATGACCAGTGCAAGTGCTTCGTGACAGTGTCGGATGGTATTGACGTTTTCAGTAATTTTAGTCATCTGACCTTTTCAGAGGTTCCGCGTCACGTGGTCGCACCATCCATCTTAATTTGAATTCTTTTCTTCTGATTGGCGCTGCGATCGGACAACAAAACACGACAATGGCCAACCGGTTTCTCGTGTGCACGTATGTATGTCGCGGGGGTCATAAGTAGTCGCGCCGATCGGAAAAGTTTGAATCTTTGTTCGGTTCAACGACTCGCTATAAGTTCTCACCGTCATCGCTGACTGAAGGACGGACTGTTTGCCGCATCCATCCCCTTGTTAAATTATTCCGCCGCCTCCGCCAGGCCCTATTTGTCACCTGTCCTTTGCCAAATCCCCCACACTCGTTCCTCTTTCTTTACACAGTCGTTCTTTCGATCCGATCTGATTAACGCGAGGTTAGTTCCGATCGCCGCTAAATCGCCCGCAAACATGCACTTCCCTCAAATCTCCCTCATCGCTCTACTCGTCGTCATCGTTGCCGACTTCACAAATGCCGCCAGTATCAAGAAGACAGAGACTCTTGGTAATTAAGTTTATTTTCTCTCGATCTTTTAGCAAACGTTTCTAAGGCATCTGAATTTAAGTAACAAAAGGATCTGTCGCGAATCGGCGCATGATCCTGATACTGCTGTAATAACATGCGCGGTATAAACGTTTGCTGACCTTCTGGTAACGTAACTAAACCTTCAATATGCGTATGTTGATACCGGTATCAGACTCTTGTGCCAACTCGATAAGACTCAAAGCCTATATTACTTATGATGACAAACTAGAATAAAGATCGCAATTTTGCGTAAAGAGTTTAACTAGAGATAAAAAGAATATTCCCAATGCTCTTTTCCATGAACTGCTCTCTCAAAATATTACATATAATCAATTTGGTCACCAATAAATAGCACAACAGTTAAATGTTTGTTCAACCTTTGACACTTGGCTAGTCGAAAATGTGCCAGTCACATATAACTATTAATTTTACGTGCATTGAATTCAGCCAATTGTTTCAGATAAACAAAATATGCAAGAAAAAGTGGGCAAAAATCCAGACGAAGAGCAGGCGGCGGTCGAGGCAAAGGAACCAGAAAAAGGCTCGGATATCGATCAAGATGGTACGTCAAAAGTTTTTCTTGGCATGAGAAAGTGAAAAATTTCACGGAATGTGAACTAATGAGAGTGAGTCCGGATTCAAGTGGGCGGAAGGGTGCAGTTCCAAGACGGCGGATGGCTAAAAAATTTTAATGGAATGCGAAAAAATCCGAACACGTTCAGATTTTGAGTGGGAGAAAA
>NIUQ01000429.1:24954-50725 GCA_002796945.1 Plectus sambesii | reverse complement strand
ATGCCTCGTGAAACCAGACTCATGGAGAGCGTATTTTCGTGAATAATCACTGCATTCCTTCAGTTCCATAATCTTTTCAGTAAGCTAACTGACACGGGCTTTCGAATGAGATTCCTTGCGGAACAGCAACAAATATTCGAAATGTATACGATATGGAGGCTACGGAATAACATGAATCAAGATCGCTTCAGGACTCCGTTACCTTTGTATTGATTTTAAACCTGTCAATCACGACAAAGCTGGCTTGTTGCATGTCTGTGACACGAAATATCATTGGTAACATAAAAATTTATTTCTTTAAAAGCATTTCACTTCATCCTCTAATAAACAGTAACAACAGCTTCGTATCAACAAATAAATCAATTACACGTTTCGTAGTAGTGAATTCGAATTCCAAAGCCTTGTTTTATCAGTGATCAAACCGCCCAATGCGTTCGATCGAACCCGTCAGCTATTGTTTTCAGAATTGTTTTCGCTTGCTCGCCCGATTTCGCTTCGAACACGTAACAGAAAAACGTTCGCGCGTAATTGCAACTCGTATTTCTGAAATAAACGGACGAATAACGAAAACTTTCTCCAAAACACATTCGACATACCCAGCAATGTAACTGAAATTCAGGGGATAATCAGTGCGCCGTCCGCACGAAGAAATCTCGGGGTAACTGTGTTGCAGAAGAATCTTAAAGCACGCTGGGTTAGAATAGGAAAATGCAAAAACAAGGGAACGCACCACATCAGGATCCTTTGCGTTATAAATAGTCACGTCAGTCTCTCCTAGTTCAACAAGCACGTCTTGTTTCTCGTGTTCTGGACAGTTCTGGACCACAGAATTCACGCCTGATTCGATGTATTCAACTGTGCCGACCTGCAATTTTAGGATTAAGAGAAGAGGAACGGCGGAATAGTCAGTCCACGATCTTCAAGAATACCGATGTGTGATACCCTTAAACTACTGGATCACTTGATATGCATCGGTAGCTATTGCGGTACGGGACTATTACATAATGTTTGCGATTAGTAATCAATATAATGCATGGGTTGGTATATAGCAATCAAATATAGGAAAAAAACAAAAATCGCGCCCTATGTTTTCGTGGTCTTCAAACGCGCCCTTTGTTTGATGTTTTCAGTATGTTCTGGACAAACTTAGGGCGCGTAGCAACTGTGGTCCCGAACATACGGTTGGGTCAAAATCATCCATTCAAAAAGTCTCCCTTCCTATCCCTCAAATTGTAGATGATCACACGACGTACCGAGCCGACGTTGACGTATCCCAAAACTTTGCATTTGTACAATCCACTTTGCGTCTGCTCCGAGTTCTCTTCCACCGCTTCAGTGACGTCATTCTCTCCCTGAGATTCAGGCTCGAAACAAAACTCTTTATTTAAGCCTCTGATTTCCTGCTGCCGCTTCTCTCGCCAAGCCAATATCGTCGACTTGTCCAGCTCGGCGGCGTCCAAATACGGAAAGCTCGCCCGATAGAAACTTCCATTTGGATAAAGACACTAAATCGCAGCATTTAGTTTTATCATAGTCTACCGTAGTCAGACGAACCTTCACTACTGACAAGTAAATCGGAGCCCCCTTGAAATCGTTCAGCAGTCGCACTGTCTTTCCCACGGTTGCTTCACGAAGCGATTCACCAAACAAATCGTCGAGTATGTCGCCTGGCTCGATCTTCATCTAAAGCAGCGCAAAGTATTTAGCAAGTATGACGAAATAAAATTAAGGTCCTATTGTAGCTAAAAAGGTTCCACAATTTCATCTAATAAGTTCGCGATAGATGAAATTCTCATTCTTAAAATTTAGTAATCTCCTCTTTCCTCGACAATAAATTACTTTAAACGACTGTAACCTTCGCCGTCTATAAATGACTATAAAGAACAACAATTAAAACGCGCCCTGTGTTTCACCTTAACGTACTGGAAACATCAAACATAGGGCGCTTTCTAAGTATTTATAGGGCGCGGTATTAGCTATTTCCGATTAGCAACTTCCCTGACTATGAACAGTTATAAAAGACTATAAAGTGCAAAAAATGACTCAGGACGGACATCTTCATCGGCGACCGATCCGCTTTCGACTTCCGTCACAATAAGACGGCCGAGTACCGCCAGGATATTTAAGCCGATCTTCTCGCAGGGGACCAATTCGTATCGCCGCATGCACGGCAGTTCCCACGTTTCGTCGAGAAAGCTGCACGCACGCAAATTCAGAATGAACTTTGCGGACGTCTCGAGAGGAATCAGCAACGAAACAAACAGCTCCGACATTATCTCGTCCCCTATGATCGAGTCCTCTTCGTAATACGTCTGAATTATAGGTACAGTAGTGTTTGAATGTTCAAATTCCAGACAGGTCCCATAACGGGTACATTTATACTGTTACCTAATCTGTTATTGCGAAATGTTTCCCCAAAAGGAGTTGTGTTTCGTCTCTCGAGAGACCTGAGATGAAGTCATCTTATTGATTCTGCATTGCACAGATAACACGTAAACCCCCTTTTGGAACACAAAAAATAGAAATTGTTTATAACGGTAATTCGCTTATAGCGAACATGTTTGACCGGTCTTGAATTTTCGGCCTCGAACGTTTTGTATAGATACTTTGCTTGAAAGTGAAACACATGTTTTGTTTTTCAAAAGTGTTCACAATTGAAATTTAATGTGCAGACTGTGGTTGGATGGACAAAGTTTTCGGAAATGATTCAATTAATCAGTCATACCAGAAGGAGAGATCTATCAGCTCGCAGTAGTCGAACGCATTTTGACAAAAGACCACGATTGAGACAGCAGCGAATGACCAGCCGACCTTGTCCCACGTCGGTTTTCGTCTAAAAACTCTTTGCTCGATTTACACCTTCCCACAAAGCAGCCGACAACCTTTTTGCATTTTCGCGCAAATTCTAGACACATTTGAACAGGCGATGACAATTCCGCGACGCCATAGTACTTCAGTAGGCTTTCAAACCATTTCCAATATTTCTTGCGAACGAGATCGTTTTTGCGACATAAAATATTGTCAACCGTTCATACTCATCGATAAACTGACAGAGCCACTACCTTTTAATCCGTCGCACAAAATATCCTCCAACGCTTTGCAAAACGGCTGCAATTTTGGATTGCTGTCGCCAATTTCGCCATCGTGTTGGCACAACTCCAAGACGTGAACTGTAACAACAGATTTAATACAGCACTCTATCGATATAATGTCGCAGTGACCGATCTCGCCTACATTTCAGTTGCTTCAGAAACGGATGACTGACTGACATTTCTGGACGTGCAGTGGAGAGAATGGACAATCCAAAGGCGGCAGCTCTCACTTAGCTAGCGTTGGTCGTTCTAAAAGTAGGTAATTATAGATTCTTTCACTAAATTCGTTATCTTTGCATTCCATTTCGTCAATCTTGCTTACAATATCGTCAACCTTGCATTAACTTTCGTCAACTTCGTGTTCTAATCGAATGCAAAAATAATGAAATTGGGATGCAAGACCGTGTAAAAGTAAGTTTACCAAATATTAACCAAGGAATTAGTAAAAAGCATTGTTTTTAAGCGAAACTAAATGAGCACATAAAAAACTGCGAAAGTAAATCCGACGTGCTAACTGCAAAAATTTATTACAACTACTGTATTTTTGAATTTGAAATTAAGTTTGAATTTGCTTTCGAACAAGCTGGAGAAAAGAGTTTTTGAACAGTGTGATTTCGACACTAAAAGAGAAGAAATGTTAGCACTTTTAGTGTTTTTAATTGTTTAATGTCGCATTTGGTTCTTAATGGTGCGAAATATGACTATCAAAAATGTGAGTTCTTGTTCATCGAACTCAAGATAGCGTTACTCAAAAGCGAAAAGTTAATGCAAAGAAACATATTAAAAGAACGCGTTTCGCGCAAGTGCACTGCGCCCTATGCTACTGAATGCGCATGTCATATGCGAGTACATGAGTTTTTAGCGATTATATCAAAATCAGCCGAGCGCAAAAGCGCTCAGCCTCGTTCCTATTTACTTTCGTTTGCGCGCAGTTTTTAGTATCGTATATTCCATTTGACACAGATAAATCAAGGACTTCCTCCTCTCTCCATTGGCTTTGCTCTATCCCCATATGTACTAGGCTTAGTCTAAGAATATTAACAGGCCAGTAACTGTCGCATATTTTTCATCTGTTGAACTGCGAAAGCCTTAGTGTGGTGTTGTCAAAATCCCCTCTACTTATAAAGCAGCCACGAGCAGCAAACTTGTCCACATTTAAATTACCGTCCCATGATTACGTGAATGGATGAGATATTAAAAGAAAAGCTTAAGAAGGTGGAAATAATATTTACCTAGTTTTAAACCAACTGCCACATGAGTCACACGGCAAAAGTGAAAACGAGGCCAAGTTAAAGTACCTTTACTACATTAAACCAAGCAAACTGGGAACTTTTACCTAGCTGCCCAGCAGTGCACATAACTTAGAACCGAAGCGCAATGATCATCGTTATGACACTGGTTTTCAGTGCCAATTATTTCAGTATCAGTGGTGAACTGTATAAACCACGTCGCAGCAGCGCGCATATGAGAGCGGCGTGGAAGGGAATCGTGCACCAACGTCGGTGTATTCATGCGGCAGATTGCCGGCTGCTGCTTGTTTATTGAATGCGAACGAATTGCATGTGGCTGAGCGGACTAGCAGACTATTGTATAGGCATTCTGAGGTGTGGGCGGAACAGCGGAAGCGCGTTCGTTTTCGGTACGAGCGCTGAAGCACTCCTTCGTGCGTTCTCAGTGACGTTTACTCTCACCCATTAATTCGCAAAGTGACTGATACTTGTCATTGAAAAATTAATGGCAAAGATGCTCATAGTGATCCTTTACCCTGGGAAATTTACTTTTTAATAAAAATTCTGAGAGCATAAATCGCCAACTTTTCATCCTGATATCAAAGCATGCTCATTCATCAATTTCCGATGGTTTGTTTCTGATAGTGATATCTGTAAGCGGTAATGATAATGTAATGATAAATCAGAAGGTTGCTGTACGTCACATACGGGCGCTACGTTCCCCTCCCCTTCCTCAATAAGTATAATTCGTACCGTTTTACTATTTTTCGTATAGTACAGCGGAGGAATGAACAACAATAACGATGAAACATGAACATTTTACAAGTCATATAATCGTAAATAACAACAAATCATGCACTCATAACATACAGCATTACTTTTCTGGCATCATAAGCGTTGAGGTATCTTGGCTGTCGCGAAGGTTGCGCACATCGCAACACACTTTGTGCTCGTGTTCTTTAGAAGGCAGACAAGCCGAATGAGAGTTTGGACAACTGCCTTTCATGAGGGTGCCTTTTTGTTCGCAGACGACGGGGTACGCTTCTTCAAAGTACATCAAGGCTCGACCTTCGGGACAATGTTTCCCTTAAATACCAACCAATACCAACTATCCCTATGTGCATTACTAGCTTGACAACTTACACTTTCTGCTAGGTGGCTTCTTTGTCTTTGTAATCCCTTCTACATTGGGCATTGGCGGTTCGATGACACGGATTCTGGGAACAGGCTCGAGCGGAAAACCAACTGCTAAAAATAGACGTATGAAAATAAGAATGGATGAAAAGGTAGATTTAAGGGCACAGTATAAGTTGGACTGATGAAATAATAATTCTGGCAAATTTGACACATAATCATTATTTAGATAGTATTTTATTTGTTATTGTCGTAATGCAGACGAATTGGACCAAAATTATTTCACCAGTGCAACTCTTCCATGTTCACTCTCAAAAGGACACTCAAAATCAATCAGCATAAATTCCAGTTTTCAAAGAGAACGTTTTTCACATTGATCTGACTTGAAAGTGGCGTATTTGATTTGGAAAGTCTTCTGATTAAAGTGGAAATGGTACATATTCTGCCAATTAGCGACCTGGTAGCTCATCCGGTGGAGTACCGCAGCATATAAACTGCCTGACGTCATTGTTGTACTCGCAGCTGTAGCCTTTGGGGCACGGCGAATAGGAACAGTCGGGGATGCGGTCGCCAATGCGAGCGCCCAAATCTATCAACACTTTGTCTTCCTGGTCTTTGCACCGCGGTCCTTTGAACCTTTTTGCCACTAGCTCTGCAATTGAGTCTATTTCTTCCTCTGAAGCAGCTACAGTTGTTGCTTCAACTTCTTCTTTTTCTTCCACTTCCCCTTCTCCTCCTCCTTCTCCTCCTACTTCTTCTCCTCCTTTGCCTCCTTCTTCTCCTTCTCCTTCTTCTCCTCCTTTTCCTTCTACTTCTTCTTCTCCTTCTTCGGTGATGGAAGCGGTAGTCGTAGGTTCTTCAGGCTCTTTCGTTGTCGCTGAAAACGAAGAACAGCATTTGATCAACTGCAACAGTTATCCTTGATTATGCAGTTTAACCGCCATCAGGGAGTATACTTCTTCTATAAATTCACCAAATTTTTGGACTGAAACTGACGACGGAAAGGGGATTTTGGAGTGCGCCGACTCCAGTCTTATTGATGTACTGCACATTTATTCTTTTTAGCTCTCATTTTATACGCACACACTTTTAATGTAGTCTATATCCTTTCATTTATGCTCATTTTATATTCAAGTAGACTTACTTTGCTCTTCGACGACAAGCGGTTTTTCAGGTTCATCTGGTGGCCAGCAGCAGAAATCTTTGAAGAGTAAATTACGATTTGCAAGCCGTTCACAGCGCGTTCCATTTGGACAAGTGTTAGCATAGAATCCAAAGTGCTGAGTACACATCTCAATATCGCTTGTCATCGGGTCGACGTACATTTTGCCGCCGCTGGGACAGGGAATTTCGGTCAGCATTTTGTGGTCGTTGAAGTTGAACTGAGGACGACCAACAACAATGGCAATAACAGTGGCGAAAAATGGTAACGAATGCATTGTACAGAATTCCGTAAATGTGACGTGCGGAGAAGGAGGATTCGAATTGAGCCGACATAGAGCAGGATGAGGGGAGAGGGGGGACTTTTAAAGGTAGTCTGTTTGCTCAGGCGATCGCGACGTATAAGAGCCGCTACAGCACGATTAGCACATATTAAACGCAGGTGTGCAGGTGAGATTGGCAGATGGCTGGTTCGTATGTATCTCTAGCATTTTCTGAGCACACATGCCCATCTATTTGCGTGTGCTGCTGACCATTTCATCTCATTACTAGACAGTATTTATATTTGCAATTGAGAATGGTGTCAACCGTCAAATTATCGCGCATTTGACGATTTGGCGCTAGCAGTGGGGGATCAATTATATCAGTTAACGAAAGTGACACCATATCGTTATTACAACATTCCACTGTCAATTTATGGTAGCCATAATTTTTGTGTTTTTCTGATTACATCTCAATAGAAGAAGAACTTGTGATAACGCTAATCAATGTTAGCATTTCATTGTTTAGTCATTATTTTGCTGTTGTGAACAAGTGTTATGATATTAGAAATTACCGTTATCCTATCATTATCAGACTGCATAAGGATATCCATATATTATTATATGGCGTTATTTTCAGTTAGTGTTATATCATTAATCCTTCATTAATCATTAAACCGATGCAAAAGACGCCTCTTAGCGAATACGACAGTTAAATCCTTTTATTGATTTCCACTTTCAGTGACATTTACTCTGCAAATGGGCCAACTGCATAACTTTCTATTCAGTCCATCGTACAGTCTCTCTTGCAGCAACGATACACAGCATATGAGGAAGCATGCGAATTAAGTAGAATAGATGAAGTATATGTTCAAGGTTCATCAGCCAACATTTGTGCGGCAGCAGACATTGTATCCTAGGGTAGACGACCGAACGCAATAGGGATTGTTGGCTGGACACGTGCCGGTTCCCAGTGTTTTGCATTCCAAAGGCGATCCGTTGGCGTACATGGCCGTGTTACTCTGGGTGCATGTGGCTGCTGAAATATGGTCGCATCATAGATTAGAGTTTAAAGGAAAACTCCCGTCGTCTCTAGCTTAAAGGAACATACCGTATACTCTTTTCAGCTACCCACGACAAGCTGGTTACGAATTATATCTGCTTATATAGTAATTAACCAGTCGCTAAGCAACTTGTCATAGGTAGCTGAAAACAATATACAGTACATTCCTGTCAGCTAGAGATGACCGCAGCACCGCATAGTAAGCGATAATAAATTATTAATTATTTTAGAGTACGCACCGGCGGGGGCTGCAGTGGCGAGGGGTACGGCGTTGTTTATTCCACCCGCACCGCAGCAGATATATTGCCGGTTGACACTGTCGTACTCGCACTTGTATGCCGTTGGACAGAGGGTGCTTATGCAGGACGTCAGCGGCGTCATCGGCACAAACGTTGACGTCGCGCAGCGAGCGTTCGTCGCTGCATTCGACGGCGCCACTGTCGTTACTGCTAAAATAAGTAATCTTTTATAGTCCCAACACTAAGGTCCGTTAAAGATATAGCAGAGAGTTGAAAATGCTTATAATGAGCCGTAATCTTGACATTGATGATTACGGATCTTGATTTCCCCGCTTATTTTTCAGTTTATTGTCTGGTTATAGTTGAAAGAAGAGGTCGAATGGTGTATGTGGTAGCAGCATCGCTGCGGAGTGAAATCGTCCCAATCCAGTCTAGGCCGCTGTGGGATTAAATGCCCTAATCCACCGTACATTCTTTAGCTGTACGCCGCCCCACATCCGTAAGGATGGATACGGGGGAACAGAAATAAGAAATAAAATGGGAATAAAATAGAAAAAGAAATGAAAAAGTTGACTGACGGGCGCAAATGCCGTTGACATTTCCTAATCCGGTCGCGCAGCGGCAGGCGCCACTGGTGCAGGTGGAGCCGCCGAGACATTGTTCATTGACGGAGCAGGTGAAATCAATCTGGGACGGCATGTAGCACTGTCCCCTCACTTGCATCTGACCAGTGGGGCACGCTGAAAAAGGCAAAGTAATAAGCGGGCAAGCTTTGTCCTACTTTCGAATGCTTTGGCTTTGAGGTAGGAAGTATTTGACCCACAGAATTTACTTATTCGTCTTTAATTTAATGCTTTTTTAGGCATACAAGACTATTACTAAATTTCTCTAAAAAAAGTGTCAAACTTGATTTGGAAAGTATCTGATTCAAAGTGGAAATGGAGTAATTAGTATAATTTGATGAATGACTTGAGCTTCGCTTAAAAATGACATCATACAGTCTCAAATACCCGAACAAGAAGTGTGAAAACCGTATGTGTTTACATCGTGCAGCGATCGACTAAGACTCATTTGATCAGACACTTGGTTTTATGATCGCACAAAAGTCCGAGGAGCATAATTGTTAATCACAATCAATGCTAATTCACCTGGGACGACTCTTACCGTTTTGAACGTTGGCAGTGGGCAGGCAGGCGCTGTCGGCTAGCGTTGTTCCGGTCGGGCAAGTGCACACCAGCGACACGCACGTCGATCCGCCGACGCACTGCTTCGAATCCTGGCACGCCACCCCCGGCGGTACAAGCATCATACACCGTCCGTTCACAAACGCCTGGTTCGAGTTGCACGCTGCAATTTTACGCATAATCACCGCGCAAGTTCTCAACTGCTGCAGTTTTATGATATAGGCGTTGTCTTCAAATTAACCACACAATAGTATTGCGTTTCCCACTTGTATATCAATCATTGTTATCATGTGTTTGCCTACTAACAGTCACAAGACTTCTATGATTATACATCTTACAAAGAAGAGTAAACATGGAGATCATCCTTTAAGCGTCTGCGCCTCTTGGCATGCGAGACTGATACGCGACGCTGCTGCGTGGACGATAGTACGCACCTATTTCTGTCACTATTCCTGTTTATAAGTGCAAACAACTCACTGACAACGGCGATGGTACCATCGTTGACAACACATTGGCCGTTGCTGTTCACTCTTCCGGCGGGACACCTGCATTGGTTGAGGATGCACTCGCTGCCTCCTAAGCATTGCGTTGTAATCTGGCAGTACTTGTCGAGTTCCACTTGCGGCAAGCAAACGCCGTTGTTGCGAATCTGGTTGGCAGCACAGACTGCAACGACAGACAGGGGGTGGGTGATTAGGAGAGGGAGGGGGGAGGGATAGTAAGTGATTAAGTCAACAACAAACACTACTTACACGCTGGTGCGTTAGGGTCGCGACAGCAGAGTGTTCGGTAGATCAATCGGTTCGACTGCATGCTACGGCAGTTCGATCCCGACGGACAGTTTTCAGCCATGTTCATTAAGCACGGCACGTACTGGCCTGGAGATGGCTCCCATGGCGATTCGTTATTCGGACAGGCTACGGCGCCTGCAACCATTTGAGTGTTCTTCTTTATATTGCTATACTTATACCATTTCCTCATTAAACCTAGCAGTTTCATAACCAAATTAGTCACTTTCGAACAACGTCTGATCACTGTTCTTGAAAAAAATTCAACAAAATGTCCTATTTGCTTGGAGAGAGAATTCAACTCGATTTTGAAAGTGTCTGATTTGAAGTGGATATGGTTTTTTTGTGGTCACCGACCTGCGCTAGTGTCGACGTTTGACGTTGGAACAGAGATGCCGTTGTAGCAGCAAAGGTAGCGAAGATTGCTATCGTTGGCGGGGACGTATTCGCATGTGGCACCCTGCGGGCAGGAACCAACATTGCCGGCTAGACAGGGTACGAGTTGCCGGGTCGTCGGGTTCGTGTACGCAACAAGGCCGTTCGGACACGATGCTAAATATATCGAGCATCAAATAAATGACGTAAATATGTACTCATTCATGAACTACCAGCAGTGGCCACTATCTCGCCGGCGGCAGCACGGCAGCAGACATTGGCAAAGTTGGACGGACTGTTATTCGGATTGTACTTGCAAATGTAGCCGCTATTGCAAACGTCCTGTTGGTTGGGATAGTTGCAGATCATCGCGCCTTGTCCATCTGATCGCATTTGAGGGACCGTGTTGTCCGGACAGTAGACTTGCGCATCGGCCATCTTCAACAACGTCGCCACAGCGATGATAATTACGGTAGGGCGCATCATCTTCGATGTGGCAGCTGCCAGTGATGTGCGCGGCAAAAGTGGGATCCGGCTGTGACGCCACGGCTTTTGAAGGCCGGCAGTGACTATCGTCTGAAGACGACGAAGACGACTGTTTGCTCTAGCTGGTTTCTGTGGTCGTTGACTGTTTTCTCTGTGCTCCTAGCCTCACTGTTTGCTTCTCCGCCAACTCAAACGGGTGATCCCGGACGACGGATAGCTTTAGTTGCGCTTTGCATTGTCCGCAAACAGGTGACGGAATAGATTCACTGTTCGCCGTCAATGCACTTGGAATTCATGGGGACACGTTTTCTGTCGTCGCTGTACAAATAAGCGGCCCAATTGCCGACCTACTCGTGAACACTCCAAGCTAACCGGCTGGTGAGATATTAAGGACCGCCTGCCTCTGCCGGGTGAATACCGCGGGATTTCGGCGGAAAGAAAAAAGAGCACTCGAAAAATTGACGCCCCATTGTGCTCTTGTATCGACCTCCAGCACAAAGAGAGCAACCAGAAGGCGGGGGCAAGTGGATCACGCGTCAATTGCTTTCATAGTTTGGTTTTCTTAGCTCGCCCCCACACTATGGCTATAAAGAGACGGACACTCTAATATTATGCAGATGGCAAAGCCAAACTTCAGGGAGGAGATTTTTTGAGCAACAAATCAAGTGAAAGTCAACATTTTACAAGCTTAAATTGACTTCTGATCATGAGTCATTACTCCATTCGCGACTTGAATAAACATGATATGTAATACTGAGGTTCAATACCTATTTCTTTGAGACAGTGGAACGAAAATATCAGGGTAGAGGCTGAAAGCCCAATGTTATATGATAAAAGTATTGTAACCTCTTTACTGAAATGGACTGATTTAAAATAACCCCTCGCTTAAGCTGGTTGCAAGTGTCAAAACAACTAATTCAGCAAAACATTTATTGTAGACGCAAAGGTTTCTGCTTGTGGGCACGAAAGAATCATATTGATACGGCTCTGATGCTGCTTATGAAATGAAATACGGCGCAAGTTTATGCTGGTATCGAGTTACGACGACGACGAGCACAAATACGAGTGACGCGAGCATGCTGCGTGGCCGAACCGCTGATCCGGGTGGCGGTGCGCTCGGTTGGGTTAGCAATGCTGCTGACCATATTGCTTCCCATTTTTCTTGCATTCCCACTAGCTACTCAAGCACAGCGCCATGATGATGACAACCTGTGGAACAAGTACGAACCGCGACCAAGAATTTTAATGTACAATGGTCATATGTTTTTCCACGCTGGCCGCAACAAAAACATCACATTTATCGCGAGCGATGCTGGTTCCATCTACTTCGGCAATTTAGATCTGCAAAGCTTGCCAGCAATCGTAACTTTTATTTTCATTTTTAACATCATTTCTACTACACATAATTAACTAGGGTGACGTCACATCTCTGCGAGAAAGAATTTCTACGATGACAACAACAATAGATGGAGTGAGACAGACGTCTTCCGCCAATCGTCGAGCGAACATCGTATTAATGAAAGTACTCAGTCGCCTTGTGCTTACTGTAAGTTCCTTGTATAAATCGTGTCATCGGTTCAGCTTGGTCTTGTCCGACAGGAGCACCTTTTTTAGTTGGATAAATATAGTCGTGGTTTTAATCATATGTTCGACTATTATATGATGGGTTGATAGGTTCGTTACAGTTATCATTATTGTCGACAAGACAATCGAAATTCGTTATCTGGTAGTTAACTAGCCCATAGCCACTGAGTTGCCAGTGAAAACAAAACGACTAGTTTCTCGTCATAAATTACCTAAGGAGTACTTTCCTTGGACCTGGATGAGCTATTGAAAGTATCATAAAACTGTTGTCACGACCAGCGATTAAAATTGCGGAAATGACGGTGATTGGTCAGGTGCAATGCCAAGAGGAAAACTATTGCGTCCACGTCACAACCGGCCAATCACCGCGCTCAGCGCAACAGTTGAGATGACAATAGTTGGCGAATTAGACATGTAGCTCCACTGAATATATATGGTATCAAGTGAAAGTGTATACGACTCATATGCTTTGCATGATTCTGTTTTTAGCAACAGGAGCTGAAAAGTACGGTCACCGCGCTGAACACGACTCGCGGGCTAAATCGCCGCTTTCGCAAAGTGTTCAGAGACATCCGCCGTGACTTACAAAAACTGAAAGACCTACTGGATGATGACGACTGTTCTACTGTGCCGTGTCAGAATGGCGCAACCTGCATCGACCTGTTTGGCAAACATCAGTGCCTCTGCCCTCCAAAGTTTACTGTAAGGTTTATTGAAAACGGATGCCTTTAAACTAAAGATTTAAATTACTTGAACAGGGCGAGAACTGCGAGCAGGACATCAACGAGTGCTCTCTCTACGCTGGCACTGACGTCGGCTGCCAGAACGGAGCGACTTGTCAGAATACTCACGGCGGATTCATGTACGATAATGACCGTAAACGATGCCTGAAGTTTAACAAAAGATCAATAATGTTATCTCGACAGAATCCTGCAATTTAAAAACTGCCTTGAGCTTTTAATGCCCAGAAGGCCATCCTATATCTAACAGGACGCTTTGCAATATAAAGGGGACATCTTCATATTGGTTTGACGTAACTGATGTCCTCTTTGAGATCAATGGTGTCCATGTTAAAGTGATAATGAAATTATTAAAGTGGAGGTGGTATTATTTCTAGTTGTCATTGTCGATCCGGTTATCACGGCGCACTGTGTAGTACGAGACAAGACAGCTGTTCGGAGGCATATTCGCATACGCTCTGTGGCATTCATGGAAACTGTGTGCCGAGATTCACTCAGAATCCTCAAGATGTAAGTGTCATGTCGCTACTCAGTTCATCACACAACTATCTTTCTTTCTATACGATTAAGGATATTAATGAATTTTAGAAAACAAAGATCTCCAGGTAGGCATGTAAAAAATTAAATCATTCAGATATTTTTTATTCATTTTGATATATTCGGTTACTGCGATTCGATAACTCCTCCAAGCGTTTCATTTTGGATCTCTCGCCTCGATTCCTAAAAACTCATATTGCAAACAATATTACAGTTGGGCTATGCGTGCATTTGTGATCCTGGATTCAAACAGTCTTCTGACGCCGGCAATCCGACCTGCCTGGATGTGGACGAATGCGAATCGAATCCTTGCTATCCGGGAGCTGCATGCATCAATTTGCCTGGATCATTTAAGTGCAGCAACTGCCCGGTTGGACTTACAGGTACTAGCGACGCGCATGTCCGTCGGAATGCATGAAATGTTTAGAAAATACCATTTACGCTTAAATTGTCACTCAATCAGCAGTCCTGATGCACTTTATGCTCGCTTTTAGGGAATGGCCAAATGTGTGTTGATATCGACGAGTGCGCTACTAACGGAATCAACATTTGCTCGAAGAACCCCCGAGTCGACTGCATCAACTCCTTCGGGTCCTACAAATGCGGTCCCTGTCCGCCAGGTAGCATTTCTATAAATTCCTATATCCTTTCTTGGCGTTTATTCGCACTGTATGAAGGATAAAGGATTATTATTTCCTGTTAGGATACTCTGAGGTTCACGAAATTCCCTTCGTTGACATTTTGTTTCTCTTTATCCTAGAAACAGGATTCGGACTTTAGCCAAACATTTTATAATCTCAATTCATTTCATGGATGATGTGATAACTCAAGAAACATGAAAGCCAATAAAAATTTTCAAAATTATGACCTTGCCATCTTATCACTCTCTTCACTGGAATTTCATTTCCTACCTTTGTTGAAATATCTCATGCTGGGAATTTTTCAATCCCCATCCGCGTTACAGTCCGAACATTTGTTTAGGTTACACGGGGAATGGACGAATCTGCATACCGGAACCGCCGTGTGCGAGCAACCCATGTTTTCCGAGTGCTACGTGCTACAACATGTTCAGCTCGTTGAACTCCGAGGGGGCATTCCGCTGCGAGTGCCCCGCTAACATGGCTGGCACGGGTATCGGCAACGAAGGCTGCCACTTTGCGAACAGTTCCATCTGCCAGCCCGACTCCTGTCTGAACTTTGGTACTTGTCAGGTGAGCAACTGGTGATAAGTCGAGTCAAGTCATGTTGAGTCGAGATCGAGTCGAAAACAGCGAGTGCTTTTCCCATTGCTTACTTCAGGCACTATCGACTAATGACTTTAAATGTCACTGTCGATGGGGATACGCCGGTAAAAGATGTGAAATCGCGACTCCATGTTTGGGCAACGTTTGCAACAGTGGCCGCTGCATTCCGAACTCTGACGGAACCTACAAATGTCAGTGTCGACAGGGATACTATGGCGACAATTGCGAACTCGAAGAAGATGGTCAGTTCATGCTTTTTTTGCGTAATAAGATGAAGAAATTACCATACTATCCTCCACATTGACACCGTGTTTGTGAATAATATAACGTAGGACTAAAGCACTGAAGCAAAAATCGAGCGCTGTATTCGTAAATCTTCCAATGCGCAGGTCAGGAAATACTCTTGTATATGTGTGGTGTCGATCCGCTGCTTCTTTATCGCTACCAGAAGCTTTATGAATACGATCGTAGGAGATTAGGGCTTTCGAAGTGAACGTATTACGATACTTGCGCATAGGCAAATATGCTATACTAGGAGGCACTACTTCATCGAAAAATCTGTGATACAATTTTATACAGTTTAACGACAACTTTAATTCAGTCGCAAGGAGGCACGGGTGGTAGCATGAATCGAGCGAGGTCAGACAGTTTCAAAGAGTTGTCGTCGCGGTTGAGACCAAGCTTGTGCGGATTCCGTGATGCATTCATTCCTAATCACATATATCCCGATTTTCATTTATGCGTCTCTGTCTCCAGCAAACAATATCCATATGATAAAGAGAAAACTATTTTCTCGCGTAATTCAAATGAACTGCAAAAAATATATTTTAAGGTTGCGGTGGCCATATAACAAATTCATCTGGAACGATCAAATATCCCGACTGGCAATGGCGTTATTTCGGAACGAATAAATCATGCGAGTGGACTATTCGATCATCAGAAGAGAACAAGGTATAAATAAGTCGCGAACGCAAAGCTTTCCTCAGAATCTCCTGCGATAAACAATACATTTCCGCGTGGAACAGTGGAGCATGACTCATTTACAGGTTCTTGAGCTGAAGTTTACATCTTTTCGCCTTATGTCTGGATACGGTGGACTAGGCGGATGCGCGGTGACCAACCTAACACTACATGACGGCGACTCGAAGAGCAGTCCAGTGGTGGCTTCTGTGTGCGGTCGCCGGCAGGAATTCATCGAACGCAATCATCCACTGAGAATGTCCACCAACACCGCCTTTCTCAATTTTCGTAGTGCGACCGCGGGGGTTGGCGGATTCGTCGTCGAGTGGACTAGCGTCACCAAAAGTGAGAAAACCATTACTTTGTAATGGTTCCAGAACCAAAGTCATGATTCTTCTCCCAAGAGTTCTTAAAGCGGCCCAAAAGATCATGCACAAAATCTTAAAAAAAGATTGCAATAATAATTATAAATAGTAGTTTTTATTTTAATAAGAAATAATTGAATATATATATTTTGGATAAAACCAATAAGATCTTTCTTCAGGATGCGGTTCACGAGAATACAAAGACATAGGAATTATTTCGTACATCAACTACCCACTGCAGGAGCTCTGTCAGTGGCACTTAACTACTGCCCCCGGAAAGCATTTCGAAATTCTCATCAGCGATGTTACTCTTCTCAGCTCAGGAGATAACTGCTCTGCAAATGCCCTAATGGTAATGATTTTTCCGAAAACCGCTTCCCTTTCTTGAATGGCTTCTTTTCTTTTATCCACTGCAGTTCCCAGTGTGTTAATACTTCATAGGGCATTCGTGGGGAGGTGGTCAAGAGCCTCTTCCATGTACCATTGAATATTGTGATGCGAGAAATGGAGTTTCAGTTCAATCTGAGTATCTTTTTCTCATATGACTAAGCGACGGCGACTATGCAGAATTAAGACTCTTCATTTTCAGTTCTGAACAGTTAAGCGTGAAACAGGTCCCAGGGGTGACAAATGTTTCTTTCTGCCATCTCATATTCCACTTGTGAGGAGAGGATGTTGTATGACCGGAAAATAATTATTTGTGGATGATATTTCGATGAACCTCGGTAGAATTGAGTGTGCACTTTCTTTTGGGCAAGAAACAGAATAATAAACGTATTTGAGATATACGATGGCATGACGACGTGGGATCCAAGTCTGGTAACGATGTGCGGCACTCGCGAGCAGACGATAACCGTTCGCAGCGCCCTTCCCTATGTGACGATTCACTTCATGAGCAATTTCATCAATCAAACTGCGGAAGACGCTGCTTCGGGCGTTCCAACTCACTCATTGTCTGGCGCAACGCGTGGCTTCACCATCGACTATCGAGCTATTCAACGTTGGCTATTTTATGTTTCATTCATGACGATCAAACTGTTTCACTGGCAGAACATTTATCTTTACGCGTCTTATTTTGTGAAACTGATTGAGACCATGCATACTATAATTCTGATCGTTTTAAAGGGATAAATGCAAAGGGAAAGGCGGCTATAGTTCTTTGTGGCCGTCATGATTTGACAATATTAAACATAACCCCACGCAAAAAACGTAATTCAGCTAACATCACGCTAAGTTTATCTTATGTTTAAATATGAGCACGATAACGAGTCCGTCTTTAATTTATCATCATCTTTCCACTGCTAACCTTATCCATATTCACGAAATTTTGCGCAAAAAATGTTTTTGTGGTGGGACCAGAACTTGCTTTTATGTTGAGTGTTTCATACGACTATAAACACTGCTGCCTTACAGTCGATCGTGCATGCGGTGGACGAATTCTGCCGGATGCGAACGGAGGCTTTGAAGACATCATATCAAGTCCAAATTATGGACACAACTACTTTCACGGACTTGACTGTATTTGGATATTGGACGCATCGTCGATAGCTGGCGAGTATTCGGTGATCAAACTGGAATTCAACGAATTTGACGTTGTCTCGCGACCACTCGGACGGCGAGCCATGTTACTCCCTCTGCGCGGCTTTGGTCCGTCTTGTATGGATGACTATCTGAAGGTATACTTTGCGCCTTTACTTGCTGCATAAAGTAGCTACGACGAGAAGCTATCGAGAAGCAAGGTTTTAAACCTAACTACACTACTGAACAGAACTATCGCAGTGTCAAAACTGTTAGTAACTGTTTTGGTGGCTAAATATAGCTGAAATCCGAATCTAACATTTACTGGTCGGCATAGTTAGTTCGATTATTGTGGCTGTAACGTCGACGAGGGAGAAATAACGTATCGGAGAGGGGAGTTGGAAATCCCGCAGGTAAAGTTCTAATGGTCCCTGAGTTAACAATTCCGTCGTTTTCAATTCTACTTCTTAAATGTGTAATTCAGCTTCCCAAAATAATGTTCCTGACAGTTGGATTCCGAATTCGATTCCTAAATTTGAATTTCCTTCAGCCTAATTCAAATACTCAAAATAAAGATTCTTCTCTCTATTATTCTAATATCAGTTCTTGAATAACGATTCCTTACTCGCACTCTGGTAGAGGTTAAAGTACTTGGGCCGAAAAGTTTCCGTTACACTTTTGTCTGCGGGAGCGGAGTGTTTTCCACCTTCATTTCAGTCATAATATTTTTTCTCCATTTTCAGATCAATGATGGCGATCTAGAAACTTCTCGTTCATTAGGACGATTTTGCAATGAACACCGCCCGCCGTCGGTTCTGCTTTCAACTGGACCGAAGATCTGGATACGCTTTCACAGCGACGAACTTGTCAACGGAAAAGGATTTCAGATCACCTATTCTACCGGTATCAATTTTTTACGGAGAGCTCTGTTTTAACTAATATTAATGTATTACATATTGTTCTTAGTTGTGCATGGCAAGCTGGTTGCCAGTGCATTCGCTTCATATTGCAAGTAGCTTGTTACTAAGTAGCCTTGTTGTGCATATAGTGCCACCTGAAAATACTGCGGAAAAGACACCGCCGACTGTCTCTTGTCACTCGCCTTTATTTTGTTTGCGGACGGCAACGGACGATCTGGGAGCGTCCGCGCTGCCTTTTCAAAAATATTTTAGGGTGGTACTGTATCGAACACTAATGTACGACGTATTTTCCACTATTAAAAAATATATTAATATTATGTGCGACCGAAGTTTGCATTAAATATTCCCGAAATAATGGCTGTTCTTCCAAGGACGATTTGGAAGTACAACTCGTATTAGAGTTTTCAAAGCGAATTTTTCAGCGTGTGAGCGTCATTTCCGCACAGTGAACGGCACCTTCCAAACTCCAAACTTTCCTTACGCAACTCGAAAAGAGCTTATTTGCTCATATTATATTTTCGCCTCACCACGTCACGCTATTCGAGTCAAGTTCACCTCTTTCGACCTGGGCATCTCCCAAAGCGCCTGCTATATTCGATCAGACACCGACGATGAAACTGCGAAAAACTACGTGGAGGTATGACTGTTACTTTACTTAATTATTGACTGAACAAAGGAAGACATTCTCAAAATCTTGTCTGTCACTGTTTCGCCTCTCAGATGACAGCACACTAGGCTGCGTCTCATATTGATCGTACCCTTTTATGGCAAAAATATGCTATCCAGCCAGCAAGCTTTGTCCAGTTTAGAACAGCAATCAGCTGACGAATGAATACAATGCGCTCTGTCGTAATAATAAGATCTCTCGATGAGAGAGGGTTTTGATTATCAGTCATTTCTCTTTGCCCTTAACAATATGATGACTTTCTTAGATAAAAGCTGGTCACACTGACAACCAATTGATGAACATGAAATACTTCTGCGCTCGGTACCCTCTGATGCCACCCGGCGGGGAGCTGATCGCGAGCGGCGAGCGACCATTCCAAATCACTTACAGTACCGACGGATCCGCCGGCAACACGGGCTTTCAGGCGCTCTTCGATGTCATCGACGTTGGTACGATTGTTTTTTGGAAAGCAGTGTCTCTGAATTGTTGTATTATTTCAGGTTGCGGCAAATCTCTCACCGGAATGAATGGTGTTCTGCAGAGTCCCTCGTATCCCGATGCTTATCTACCGCACATGAATTGCCGATACGATATTACAGTGCCGCCGGTGAGTAAAACTAGAAAGAAATTCATTTCATCGACCATCGGAATGCATTTCAGTCCCATTTGGTTCGACTGACATTCAGCGCGTTCGATCTCGAAGCGGAGACCTCAACAGATCGAAACTGCAATTACGACTATATTTCCATTTACGAGACGTTCGACAACGACGAAACTTTCACCGGCTTCCACGGACGGTAAACCGTTATCGAAATGCATACTTTACTTTGAACGCGTTACGCAAAACATTGTAGCACGAAAGGACACGCGCGCTGGTAGTATAGACTACCTTCGGTGGGGTAATATTACAAGTACACACAAACACAAAATTAAATGCCATTGCTATAGTTTCAATTCGCAATTCTGACACTCTCACACGACAACCGGGGGCAGTTCTTTTAGTGGTAGGAGGGAGATGAACGCATGAACAATTTCCAGCGCTCGCAGGAAAAAAAGCGCTCCAAAATAAACAATTAATTTGAAATGGTTTAATGGTGAAATGGTTTCATAAAAATCTCGTGCGATTGTCAAAATATTTTGAATAAATCGATATCAGCCACAAATTAACCCACACGCGCCTCGGGTCTCAAGCATACGGCATCCACACCTCTCGTTCGAGTGGGCGATGCTGTACGATGTCATTATTAAGGCACAGTAGAGAGTTGCAGGTTTTGCGGTGCAATGGTGCCACCAAGCATAGTCTCGTCGACCAATCAGCTCGTCGTACTCTTCAAAAGCGATCGGTCGGTGAACAACGCCGGCTTTTCGGCCACTTATACTGCAATCGACCCAGCGATCGATTGTGATCGCACCTATACCGCCACTTCGGGATACATCGAAAGTCTCAACTATCCTCAACTAATCACCGCAGTTATGGAATGCAAATACATAATCAGAGTGCGTCTTCTATTTTTGTGTGCAAAGCGTTAGCGTTGATTGAAGCTCGAGCCAAAGACGGGGCACTCGATTTATCAATGGTTTTATGAAACTGGTCCTTGGAATAAGTTCTTTAGAAAACGTATACCCCATCTCATACGAAATTTACCCAAACAAGGTCGTCGCTTCAAGGGGCCATTTTTTGTAATGCAAGATGTTGAACGTAAATGTTGCAAACGTGGCTAAGGGACATGCACCCATCACCCCTACAACCCCTTTCTCCCCATATGCTCGCCTCTGCATTCAGTTCCCCCAGAAATAGAATACATTAGACGTTAGATATGAAGATCTTGGTATTCCATTGTGGTAAAGACAAGCGCTTCTCTTAGCGTGTTGGTGCTTGAAATCATTGATACTGGATAGTGTTGATTAAGCAGAGTCCATTGTTCCAATCCCCAACATATCCAGCCATTCTTAATATACTGATAATTAAGCCATAATTTTCAGCTTCGTCCAGGATACCGCATACGTCTCCGCTTTGAAAATATAACTCTTCCTTGTCATTCATCCACATTGATGATCAAGTAAAATTGTCCATTTTTTCGTTTTTGAGGCATTAAATCACAACGCATGTTTAGGAACGGGCCATCGGATCTGTCTCCCGGCTTTGCAGGCTTGCCAAACTCTGAAATTTGCACCGACCACCAAGTGCCCGAGCTGCGGTCACAGGGCAATCAAATGTACCTCAAGTTTAAGACGAGCGTCGCTTACGGCGCGGCGTTTCGAATCTACTTCGAGCAGCTTGATCAGAGTATTTTTGTTAATTTCTTCGCTAAATTTAGCCACTTAAAATCTTTATACCTCTAAGCGGGACTTTACCCGAATACTTAAGTATGTTAACTTTTTAAATTAAAATATTTATTAATTTGTTAATTTTGTCAATGTTTTCGAACCGTTGCAGCCTGTGGTGGTCGTTTGAATGGTCTTAGTGGAATGTTTTCCGCTCCACAATATCCACTCAAAGATAATCGACAAATGGTTTGCGTGTGGCACATCGCCGTTGCTGAAGGTCACTTTCAGTTTTTATGCAGCACTCATTTGCAGAATAATTGTCCACGGGTGCTTGTTCACATACAATATAAATACTCTAATAATATGGATGCAAACGGACAAAACACGCGCGCTTTGGGGCAAACAATAAAATTGAATGTACAGTGCGCTATATTTCGCAATTCATGAAACGATTGCTAATATTGATGGCGGCGGAAATCGCAATATTTAGGTTTAGGATACGTTTATTTTGATACGCGCAAGCTGCCGTTGCTGTGCCTACTTTGGGGCGCCTAAATTTTGTCCGCGGAGAGAACGGATGATCCACGTTGTCTTTTCTGTAGTACTTCTGTGCGGGACTATACTGCGCCCTATATTACTCACTCTCGCGTGAAAAGTTAATATACCGGCCATTGATATTCCATCGGGCTTCATCTGCCATATTTTTGGCCATGTACACATTTCTCCTTCAATTGATTATTTTTGGTGTTCCGTTTCAGGAAACATAGTGAATCTACAAATTTCTTCAATTGATAATCTGAACTCAGCCGACCAAGATGGAACGTGTCAGATCTACGCCCCGAACGTTCTTGATGTTTGTGAAATGTTACAAATGACTTGTGTTAATTCACTTCCATATAGGTGTTCGAAGGGCCGTTCAGCGGCGCGCGACTTCTTCGCCGTTTCTGCAAGCAGGAATTTGGCGTCCCATCAATTCAGTCCGGCACTCATGAGATTACTGTTAGATACAAACAAGGCGCCTCTTACTTTGGACCTATCAATGGATTTCTGGCACACTTTTCGACTGGTCTGAGAAAGATTGCTTTTTCGTTAGACTGTATCTGTTTCACGAAATTGTTGTTTTTAAAACTTGTCATTGCAACCGCGCTCTACCTCTTTGGACTTCGTTAATAAGTCGTTGTCGAGGTTTCGGCCTTGCACAGCATTTTTGCATTTTGCGAGTACCGCATTATTTTCATTCCAAATCATCCTCATCATACTGATGTTCATTCAGACATCTCTATCTTAACTTGTAGAAGCGCGCTGATTGGTCAGTTGTGAGGTTTGCGTGTTGAAACTTTCGGACACACCTCACTAGTAATCAATATTTGTTATTGCATGACAGCTATTATGAGCACAACGGTTTCGTGAAACAGGTTCGGGAATGTTGTAAACCACTGCTGCGTTTAGCATGTCGGAATCTATTGCTTCGTGGTGTGACAGGCACTCTACAGAGTCCTGGGTTTGATATGGCAATTATGGATGCGAGACGGTGTTCTTGGCGAATAACGACCACTCCCGGCAATCGACTGCTCATCACATTTTATCATTTCCGTATTCAAGACAATTCTTATGGGCAGAAATGCGCCACCAACTATTTACAAGTACGAATCAAATTTCTTTGAAGTATGAGATTGTCCAAAAATTACATGCGCGTTCTTGTGCATTCTTCCAGCCCTTTTGAAAGCTTTTCTTATCGCGAGAGTAGGCTTCCTGTAAGCTCTTAGTATCTCAATCTAAATCCCTGGGGCTTTTCTTCAGTATTACGCAATAGCCAAATCATGACTTGATTGGCGAAATCATTTTTCCATAAATCTTTTGTGATAAAGTTAAGTTGACGACTGCCCGCTGAACGCAAACGTACGAAGTGGAAATTTCTGCTAAATGTGAACCTTTACGATCACAAACTTCAAGTCTGGACATGTTCTGACAAATTTAACAATCAATATTCGAGATCTATCTCATCTGTAAGAACTCTAGGGTAAAATCAGCTCTCCCGTGTGAGAAACAACTGGTTGCATTTTTCTCTAGTTGACTCCGCCATGAAGCATGCGATAAATGTTATCAGTGACATTTAGATTTCATTGGATTCACTGAAAAACGCAACGGTTCTTCGCAATGGTCAACGAAACGAATCGGACACTATCAATACCTACTGCCTGGACAAGGCAGAGCCGTTGCGAATAGAAACGAAAAAGGAATATGCTGACTTCAGTTTCCAGTCGTCGCTTGAACCGAACAACCATTTTGCACTCACTTGGACTACAATTGGTTTGTGAATGAATTCAGTAAATGACCGCACAGAGCTTCATTTAATTTGAGTCGCTTTAACTAATTTCGATTTTCGAGCAGTCTGAGATATGAAAAAGCATCTTCAGAGCTCTCTCTCTTTGCCAGTATACTGTATATCACCTCTCGTGAGAGTTCGGAACGTTAGAGCCTTAGGCTTTTCTCCGTAGTATTAAGAAAATTCTGGATCGATTACAGTACTCTGATATAGGTTGCGGAGGGCGCATCACGACATCAGGCAGCTCGATCAATGTGCTTGACTACTCTGGAAATCCGGAAGAAGTTTCCCATCTATGTGAATGGGTAATAAAAGCGCCCATTGGCATGAAAATCGAATTCAACATTACCACGATGCGTGTGAGTCGCTTCGGAAGCAGCAGCAAGTGCTTCCTTGATGCGACAATTGTAGTTGGCCTTACGGTTAGTTGACTTTTCACCGTTAACACGTATAGTGTGCCGTCTGTAAGTACTTCGGAAGATAGAGTGTAGCCTGTTTCCTTTTTCTGCGAACAAGAAATAGCCGGACATCCCGACATGTTGTTGTAATCACAGTTATTGTGATTAAAACAGATTTTGTGAAATATCTTCTTTTGTTACCACTGTTTGTTACTATGGCCAATATAGGAGGCGTCAATGACCGAGATGCTTGCATCATTCCCTGCAAATCGTCGCTGGTGAATGGACCATTGTCGATTATCTAAATCATAGTTTAGACAGACGAATTATACAAGAAACAGGAGCAGGCTTAAGGCTAGGGTTTCAAAATTCCCCTATCGGTTTAAAACCGTATTGAGAGAACCAAAGTGAGAACCGTAATAACAAGCGCACTTGATTGTCAAAAGTAATAGCTGCATAGAGGTTTCCAATCTTTTGAGGTCCGGAAAAAGCATAAAAGATAGAAAGGCATTTTATTAAAGTCAAAATATTCAGTTTTACGCTGGCTCATCAAACTCGAGCGGAGCCCCGTTTGAACATATTTGTGACGATGTAAAGAAAGTGGTCAAGTCGCATACCAATGAACTATTCGTCCACTTTGGTTACAACAAAGCCACTAGCTCCGCTGACGAGCGCGGCGTTATTCTAGAAGCGATGGTCAATTTCGTTGCAGCCGAGAAAGACGACGAGTGTGGAGGCGTAATCAATGGTAAAATCATGACATATTGCTCAGGGATTTATTCAGTAAAATTGCCACATTTGTTAGCACACTTGTGGGAAGGACAGCAATTGGTCAGTTATCTTGTGGGCGCGACGAATCTCCCCCCTTTGTCATAACCGGTCATTCACCACACTTTCCGCAATTGTGAATACGACAGTTATAATTAGAGTCATAATTTCTTCGTCAGTAACAGGAAAGCGGAGTTTCGCTCTCGTAGCGAGAATATTCGCGCGCGAAATACAAATAGCGTTGTCGTCAGGCGAGAAAACATTAGCAAAAACATCGAATTCAAGCAATACTTTTCCAAAAATATTTTGGCGATCTAGCCGTTTTGCTAGCATATAAATTATTAGTATTTGATTAAATCGCATCTATGTGACCGAAATAATTGCCATCAGTCCTAACAACTGACATTGATCCGCCACAATATACGCGCAGTTACTGTGTACTACTCATACGTGTTACGGTACTCC
>NIUQ01000429.1:0-24643 GCA_002796945.1 Plectus sambesii | reverse complement strand
ACTAACACTTTAAATTACCATCCGATGATTAGACAGGGCGAGCTAGTGGACGTGGGTGTCAACCAAAGGTAAAAAGTTGTAATCATTCTTCATTTACACATTTTCTGAATATTAGCTGTCCGGATTTGATGCCTCGCCATGAGGGAGCTTTGTCGTTCTACGACGGAAATGACACGTAAGTGCAGTTGAATTTTTACAGCGAATCAAGATATTGAAGAACGCTGATGATGAAGCGCTTAATCAGATTCCTGAAACTATAATGTATCTATACGTAGTCAAATCAAGGGTCTATGCCATGGAACTTTTGTAGCTACAATATTGCAAAATTGCGAGCGCGATGATTGATGATATTCTTGTTATTTGCAATTTTCTCATTAGCCACCACGCTTTTAATTCCACAATTGTAAAAATATTATGAAATATGCCCCGGTACGCATATATTCAATTTTGGCCGAAATTCAGCGACTACCGTAATCCCTCATGTTGCCGTAATCTATACCGATTCAGCTCATCGCCACTGATCAGTCGATTTTGCTATGACCTGAAAAAGGGACAGTCAGCGCTGATAAACAGCAGTCAGCACTTGATGCTGGTAGTCTTCCGCGGGTCAAATTATGAGCCAGTGGCGCTCAGCGGCGAGATTCTGGAGGACAAGCGCATGGGCTTTTACGCCACGTACGCGCTCGGTTGCGGCGGAGATCTCATCGCTTACGCGGCGCCCAGCACAATTATCACCAACGACGACACCAATTATCACACTTGCGAGTTCACCATCTCCGCTCAGCAACCAGGTTCCGTCTTCTGAAGCGTTCGACACCGATACGCCACACTTTCCGGAGTGCGTTTTAACACGTCAAGCGCGCATGCGTTGATTTTTCACAGTATGCTGTGCATACTGTGTCAAAACACAATCCGGAAAAGTGAGGCGTATTGTCTTTGTACCGTCAGATATACTATTTTCACCCAAATAAAGATACTTTCAAAACCAAACAAAAAATATTATCATATCAATACGATAATATCCTTTTTGATTGGTAAAGTGTCGTTATTATAGTGGAAATGGTATATGTCCAGCGTTTACCACAAACTTCTTTAATGACACTCAGTGGTGCAATAGCGTTGATTTAGGGCAGCGGGTGTATCTGCGTTTCGACTACATCAATCTGGAGCAGAATTCGTTCGCCTACGTGTTCACAGGTGGAACACTCAACAGCTCCGTTCCACAGTGCGACATTTGGGCAATGGCGATTTACGATGGGACTGACGTTAATGGGGCTTTCCTGAACAGGTAATTTATTAGGAGCAGTTTTCTTAAGGGGACTCCGGCCCTTCTTAGCTCCGATGTGTGCCGTAAATGCCATGCTTTGACAGGTACTGTCCAAACTGCGAACGGGCATCGGTTAACGATTGTCCGAAGCGCGAATTTCATTCCGTCGGCAGTTCACTGTTCATTCAAATATGGCAGAATAATCCGATGGTGGAGTACTACAAACGACATTTTCGCGCTACCTACTACATGGCCAGCTCGGGTTGGTATTCATTTCTTTATTCTTTGCGTCTTTATATACTACAAGAATCCTGACAGCACAAAACGATACGTAATTGCTTGCGGTCGCAGGACAATAATTTAAAAAATTGTACATATATGCAAAGAAAACGCAGTTTGTTCAAAAAACATTTGATCAAAACTGTTGCAGTTTTCACCATCTACTGTTACCTCACAGCACAGTCATAATAGTACTTTGTCACGCAGCGCATGGCCTTTTTCAATTTTGCAGCATGCGGTGGGGAACAGATCGGTCTTCGAGGGAACATTCATTCTCCCGATCAAACGGCACTCGGTGACTACGAATGCATTTGGACCATTCGATCTTCACCTGGAAATCGTATTCGACTCACTTGGACGTAATGTTTCAGCTTACTTCTCTCCTCAGAGTGCACACATCTTTTTAAGCCGATTTCAAAATGGCAAATTCAATGTCCTTCTTCGCTAACATGTTATTGTACTTTCTGCATTTCCGCTTTTTGTCACGTAATGCACTGTGACTTTAAATCCATGCAACATTCTATTTAGATAAGTTCTAGCAGCATAAAAAAGCTAAATAGGTAGTAGAAATAAATGTGAATACATTCTATAATACTTTCGGATTATGTTGCAATGTTTGCTCTTGCAGCGAATTTGTGTTCTCTGATGCTGAGTTCTGTGCGGTTGATTACATCGAGTTGCGAGAGATTAATTCTACCGGAAAGTACCTTGGTCGATTCTGCGGATCGACGGTTCCGGCTGATATCGAGGCGTGGGATACGCTGTGGATGAAATTCCGAATCGGCGCCGGAGATCCTGACGATGACTCGATTCCGGTCGCTTCCGCGTTCGCTGCTCACTATGTGCTCGGTAATTCATTCAGCGAGTTTTTTGCACTTTACCATTGTACTCTCATAAATGGAAACTTATTATAGGCTTGACTAAACTTAATCGCAAATCGCTATCGATTTGCGTTCATCATCCAGTTATCAAGAATGCATGCATTGATAATCCATTTTCTGCGCATTGATTCTTGATAATTGTGTTGAAACATGAAACAAGCCTTTAGGCCTCAGCAGTCTATTTCGCGAAGACGTGGAACGCACTTAAATAATTTTCACATTTTGTCACGCGACAGTAAAAGAATTAACTGTTCTAATCTTCATATGATTAGTCTCTCCCCTACTTTTGAAAACTGCTCAGTGTGTTCGACGCTTAATGCTAAGCCTCTGAGATTTGAGCTGAGACATCTGGTATAAAGTATAAGTCATGAAGCATAAATAATGAAATATATAGTAAAAGTGTATAAAGCATTCTTGACATTTTTCAGAGTTTGGCGGCGATCTCATCGGTTCATACGGGCGGATATCTTCTCCTTTATTCGGCTATCCAATTGAAACAATTCCTTATAACTCTATACAGCCATACCTGCCAGTTGAGTGGCACATTTTCGCACCAGAGCATCATCTTGTCCGCTTCTCATTCGAAGTCTTCGAAGTTGCGGTCGCTTATGTGCAAACAGCGCAGTTCTGCTACGAAGGATTATTTGTAAGTGTTTTAAGCGCGGTGAAATAACGAATTCTCTCCAAATAATCTTTTTAATTCACACGCTCGACTGCACTGCTGCTTGTGTTGCTAAGACGTGTTATATCAATCGCTTTACACAGATTTACGATGGAAACTGCGAAAAATTCGGAGAGAATACCTGTCCATCTGAGGCTTTGTTGACTGCGAACGGCTTGTGTGGCTGGAATGCTCCAGCTGATTTTATATCTCGAACATCAATTATTACCGTTCACTACAAAGTTTTTGAATGGACCGCTCGATATTCTAAATTCCTCATGACTTGGCAAGCAGTGTTGGCGACTGAAATTAATGGAACAGCGACGTCGGAGGTCAATACAGCAGAAGGCATGGTGGATTTGGCTTTAGCTTTTCATACGCATTGCTTTTGTTTTCAGAGTATAATTGTGGTGGTAGTTTGACTGCGACTCTGGAGCCGAATATTCTTGTATCGCCCGGAAATATGGAAGGTACGTTTTGTTATTTGTGACACCAGATTTGACCCCTTTTAAGTCAGGGTCATCTTCAAATAGTCCCCTCTCTGGCCAGTTTGAAATAATAAGACCTCCTTTCAAATACAACGTGGCGCAAAAATACGTACACATGTGTATTTTAAAGTACGTACGTATTTTTGCGCCACACTGTAGAATTAATGGGGCTCGATTTGAATGACTTCACCAGAACACTAAGGTCACAATTGAGAATCAAGCATACTTCAGAATGAAATTAACCTTTGATTGGCGCAGTTTCATAAAGTTCATTTTCTCTTTTCTACCATTTTATCTCATTTTACTTTGTTTTATTGAAGTTTTAGTAAACATGCACTCAATATCTTAACTTTGCGAAGCGCACCACATGCGAAATAACGAAGCCTTCTAAACCCTTCAAAAATCATTTTTCTCAACGCAATTCAAGAAAGTGGAGCCCCGAGGGTCCTGTTCGGTCATCTAGAGTACTCTGTTTCATATTCACACCAGCAGTTATTTTAAATATATATTTTAGGTTACGATCCAAATTTAAAGTGTCGCTGGACAATAAGCCGTCCAACGTTTCACGGCATCGCACTACGCGTGTTAGAAATGGATCTTGAAGAGCACGTCGACTGTCTATACGACTACATCCAGTTTGCGCGCATCTATCAAGATGGCAGGAGACAAGAAATGAACAAAATATGCAATTCAAAACCTTCGTTGGGCTTTGTGCACGAAGTACAATTCGAGCCATCTGTCGATATTATTTTCATAACGGACCGAACGCGAAATGGAACTGGTTTCCGAATAGAATACAAGCTAAGTGAGTAATATCATGCTGTAAATTTTTTAAAATGAAATTGCAATGGGGCCAATTTCACAAAACTTTTGCCATCACAATTGTTGCAAAGGCAATTGAGGCAAGCGGACTGATCATGAGCAGATTGCTTCAGCTGCAAATTGCTCATATAACATTTATACTCAATATCTAACTTGGACACTTTCCTAATCAAACAACACGTTTTTCGATTCAAAGTGGATATTTAGCATACTAAATGTACTAGTAAAGAAAATTTTTGCCTAGACAACACTGCTGTGGAAGGGTGCGCGCTCACACCCACCATTAATTATACCTTAGCACTACATTTAGTAGGACAGTAACGCAAGATGTGAAACTGTTCTCATGTCTTTGCCTGAAAATAACTGAATAACAATGTAAGAATATTTTAGCGTGCACATCGTTCGACTTTTTTATGCAAAAAGACGGTCTAGTCAACCAGGTGTTGACAAGCCCAGCATATCCAGCCTCTTACCCTGCTAATCTGATGTGTAGCTGGACGATTGTCGTCGAGTCAAATCGCAATCTCGAATTGACCTTTGAGGATTTCGAGCTCCAAACAACCAAGGAATGCTCCAAGGATTATGTACAGTTGGTACGTTAAAATACAAGTCACTTGTCTTTTTGATATTGTAGTCCATATTTTCTCTTCATTAATGGGAAAGTCAAATTTTTGCTTCGCATAGAAATAGTTCTCTTGCAAAACGCTAACAGTTTTTTTTTGCAAAGTGAGAGAAACCGTTTAGAAAAGAACAGAGTACAAACGAAAGTTTTTTAATTGCTGTTGAAATCTGACACATTACATTTGGCAAGCATGAAACAGAATAAATTTAATTCATTCTGCGACTTGAATATCTACTTTAATCAAGCTATATCGGTCAGCCACGATGTTATAACATTGATGCCGTAACGATGCTTGGACATTTTGTGCCGTAATAATGCGTATTTCGTGTTCAGTGCGCTGCCGAAAATTAACTAAGAAATTTTGACGCTAAGCTTCGATTCAGATGTCGAGATTTGGACAAAAGACGATATCTAACCGTCTGTGCAGTGTGGAAGAAGCNCGAAAATATTAACTAAGAAATTTTGACGCTAAGCTTCGATTCAGATGTCGAGATTTGGACAAAAGACGATATCTAACCGTCTGTGCAGTGTGGAAGAAGCGAAGAAGCAGAATTTTACAAGTGTCGGTGGACGCCTGCATATCGACTTCAAGACTGACGAACAGGGATCAGGCAGGGTAACCATATTAATTACTGTATTTTTTGATGAGATTCAGATTCGCGTCAATTACCGCACTTGCGAAATGAATGTTCAATTTAAGTCATTAAAAACAGACGTCGAAATTGGTTAATTGTCAAAAATAACTCCAACTCGACTTGTACATATCCAAAATTTTTTTCTGATTCTTCAATTTATAAGTGTTTTCCAGTATCTCTGATATTTTTTATCGTTTCTGAAAAACATTCACTGGTGACTCTGACCTGACATTGTTTGTTTTGTAGACCAGGATAGCATCATCTTTGCTCTGATATGATTTTGAAATGTATTTCCGTATCTGACATTTTTTAAATTTCTGATACTTATACCTTTTGATTAGCTGACATTCAACTATATAAATTTTTAATACTCTATGTTGTCAGAATGAGTGCTTGAACGAACATTTTAATTTCAGGGCTTTAAATTGCACATATACGAAGTTATGCACGACTGTAGTACTGACGTACTCGCTCTAACCGAGTTGGAACCGCGACTGACCCTAACATCGCCACTATTTCCGAAATGTAACGATTGATTATTTTCTTTACTTCATTATTTCAGTTTAGTATAAGTATCTCTCATAAAGATCCAAATAGATGCAGCTTCCTTTTTCCTCTTACAATTATGAAATTACTCGACTATGATCTACATTTCTGCGAAAATACTGTTGCAACTCATAATTCAAAAAAGAACACTCTATCAAGAATTTACCTGATAGAATTTGCAAATCAATTTATTTCAGTCTATCCTGACAGTTTGGACTGCATTTGGGTGGTACGAGCGCCGGCTGGACATCGAATTTCGTTCACTGTCGACCCTGACACTTTTGGGATGGAACAACAAGATCCCAAGTATAGAGCTTATTTGGCCTAAAATTTGCAAATACGTAATTACCTGTACAGTTTGACGTATCGAAACAAAAGCTATACCCAGTGCAACTGCTCATGACGAAAAGGTCATTTATTCGCCGAACATGCAAGGAGCGCGCCAATTTGAACGTAGCGTTTTAGAACAGTTTTACTGTCGGAAATTTCTTGCGTTGGTCGAAATACTGTAATATTATCGTTTCACAATGCCCAGTAGTATGACTTTTGTTTTTTCACCTTAGCGAAGGCTGTAACGGCAACGAAGAAAATTAAATTTCTGGCAAGGGGTCGATATCAAGTGTCACGGATGAGGGGTTTGAAGATGGACTAAATCCATTTTGAGGACTGTTTAGGTTAAATTAAGACAAATTTTCATAAAGAACATTCTAGCAGTCAGGTTAAATTTACAACAAGAAGCAATTCAATGATCAATAACGTGAGACCGTCGGCCTATTTCATAAAACTGCAGATAATTGAGTTATGAGACGTAATTCCAATTGAGTACCAATGTCGCTTGATGACAACGTGACGACGACTACACAGAATATGAAATAACCTTTGTCAGTTCTCAACTCTCAATAGTTTTGTTGAGCAGGCCCCATGCAGTGGATGAATAATTAGACGCTTCAGAGAGGGGAGATTCGCTTTCGCTGCCTCAATTCTAAGCATTGAAAATTCGTTGACCTCCTGTTGATGTGTTGGACAATGTCAAAATTTTAGTTGTACAGAAGATTTTATGGAAATTCGGGATGGAGGCACGTTAATGTCTCCCCTTGTTGGCCGATATTGCGAAGACGAAGCTCCAGGAACAATAATGAGCACTGGCTCGTTGCTTTTCATCAGATTCGTCAGCGATTCCTGGCTCTCAAATTCTGGATTTAATGCTACGGTTGAGCTTGGTAAGTCTGAATATATTTGAACTTTGCTTATGGGCGTTGAAGACTGAAATATGATTATGAAATAGCGCTTCAAAATGAGGCAGTCGCCTTAGGTATCGACTGTTGTAAGGGGAACACTTGAGAGCGCGCTTGACGATTTGAGACCGATTTCGAGACTTATTTCATTAAACTCTTTTATTGCAACTGTATTAATTGCAATCGCGAGAAGTGCGTCGGTTGATCGAAGACGTGAGCTAAGGCGTGCACCCGCTATGACGCACTAAGACATATCAACGTGAACTTACGACGTGCGCTTGATAAACTTCCCCTTACACGTCATTACAAATTAGTCGCCGCTATTCTCGCAATTAAAATGAACACAGTTGTGAAATATGACGTTGTTCCAAATTATTCAATAAAGACCCAAGCCCTTTCAGCAAAATGCGGAGGAACAATAATAACTGGCACATCGACTTCTGTGAAAAGTCCAAATTATCCAGAGCCTTACCCAGTCGACTCCAATTGTGAATGGTTCGTCAGAGGACCACAAGGCCACTTCCTCAATCTGACGTTCGTTCTCCTAAACTTGAGTGCTGATAGAGTTGATGCTGTATGTCCGACCTCTGAATTTCCCGCCACTTTTCCACGTAATCACTTGTGAACACATCGGAAATTCTAAAAATAACACTTAAGCACTTTTTGTAGATTTCCAAGAAGGCATAATTAATCCTTTTACTCTTGCATTACAAAATTCGGAAGGTGTACGCTCGACACCTTACAAGTATATCTTTTGGACGTCGAATGTGAAGGTACTTTTAGACAAACGCAGTCGCGGCTGCTCGCGCTCACTCACCATCGCGGCGTTCCATTTTTGATACGCTTTAAAGCGCGCGGGAAATTAGAAAGTCGGACGAATCGCATTGAATCTAATCAGCTCGTTGAAGTAAACCTTAAATCGCATTTTATTTTAGGCTGAGCCACTTATCTCTCACTTACAGTATTAATTGCTCCAACGACTATCTTTCTCTGATTGACTCGAACTCAGAAGGTACGGAATACTTCTTTAAAAACTGCTTTACGATTTGCAAATGTTTTTCATTACTTGAAGTTCAATGCAAGTTGACGTAATGAAAATTCGCCAAATATGCCGCATATATATGTCGGCAAGTACCATATGCAAATTATTTCCTTTTTCGATTATTCTCTATTTTCCTATTGCTTTCTATATTGCCCGTTGGATATATCCTTGGACAGACAATTTTTATAAGAATCAAAATCAAAATTCCATTGGGTTAACTATGAAAATCAGTTTACCGAAGGGTTCATATTTGGGTACATCGAAGGAAAAGCTGGTAGGAATAATCTGTTTATTTAGGCGACCCATTTATCCAGCAAGCGTGCAATCAGCAAGAGTTAACAGTAAAGCAGTGGCATACATCGCAAAACGCCCTATACGTCAAGTTCAAGAGCGACAATAATCATGATCACTTATCTCAATTGCATTGCATTGATTTCAAATGCGGATTTGAGGTTGATGTGAACGTCACGAAGATGAGTACGCATTTTGAATTTAATTGACAACACTCTATAACTTATTATAAATAGCAGCTAATTTTTTATTAACAGCAACTGATTTATTATGAAATGATCATGCAAACATATAGCATAGAGAAATGGTGTGCTTTACAGGTTGTGGTGGTGAAATTACTGACATGCAAGGCATTATTACTGCTCCGGGATATCCAAATCAACTCTTCAGAGGCGTTCAATGCGTTTGGCATTTGAAGGCTATCAACAGCAGATTTCTGCTACAGTTTTCGTTCACGGGCAGTGATGAAATGTACGACCCGAAATCTGAGCACTTCAGCACGGGCAGCGCAAGCCGGTGCTACTTGAATTTACAGGTACTACTCGAATTGCTCTATCTGAGAAGAAATTCTACCTTTTGTCATAATATGCAGTGTTTGAGCCGCAGCTTTAATACCGTTCATTGCATAGTTAAAAATATCCAGGTGTTCTAATACGGCAACCTTTGCGTCTTAATTACACTAAATAGCGCTGCGTTCATTTTTAGCAATATTTACATCGAAATTTTAAGGCCCGAACGTATACTATAAACTTTGAAAATATAAACAGCTTAACAATGATAAAACATTGGCAAACTCGATGATTTTAAACTGCAGTACTGCTGACAAAGAATAAGATTAAAAACGATGTTTATTTTTTAGCAAAAACTGTACAACTGTACCACAGTTATCTGATCCCAGTTCCTTTTTACTTAGAAGCACAGCTCTGCTTTGTGCTACACTGGCCTTTGAATTGTATAACTTCAGTGTTCACTTGCATCACAAATATTTAGTACTGGAATGGGCCGCCAAAGTTCGCGCTCTCTCCGCTGAATATGCAAGCGACATTGCATCATTTTTGCGAAAATCAAACGTCATTCCTGTCGTCATCAGACGAGATGACACTGCAGTACGATGACAGTCCCTACAAGTGGCATCGTAATCAACAGCGCATTGCCGCAAACCCGGCACCGTTTTCTGTCGAATTTCGTCAAGTGCCCGCTGACTACGACGAACACGGCTGCTTGTATACCATCACGACCGATGGGACCACCATCTCTCCATCAGTCACCTCAAATGACTCCATGGGTGTGCTTCTGTTTTATTTTCCCTTCCCTGGATTGTTTCAAATTTAGGTTTTATGACAGTTGAGCGCAATATTTGACTCCTCATTGTCCGGAGGTCAGCTTCACACAACTGGTGTCAGCACAATTGTTGAGATCATAATTGCGGGAAGCGTGGTGATTGATCAGGCACGACGTCCTGAGGAGAATTTTAACGCGGACCTTACTGATGACCAATCACCGCGCTTCCCGCAATTGGAATTGCAACAGCTGGGATGATAGTAGCATTGTGAAACTGACCTTTAAGTCCTATTTCAAATAACTGCTGAAAAATAAGCAATCAGAAAATGGATCCCAGTTTTATACTGTCATTGTGTTGTTTTCGCATGTACAATTGAGCATGTAACGATAAGAACAATGCATAATTGAGACGAAATGCCTCAATTTTAAACACTCGACGATTTCATCAAATGTTTTGGACGTAGGATAGCTTTGCGCAGCAGTAGACTGGGTATCATGAAAGATCCACGAGATAAGAGAACTTTCAAATTGTAGGCACTCCTTTTTATTATAAACAGCACCATTTGCAACGGTTGTCTCTACGCTCGCGCGGTGAAGAATTATTTCTGCATGCGCTATTGAGTTATTGGAAGCAGTAACGCATTAAAATTTGCCTTTATCTGAGATGAGAGGATTCTAAATCAGTAAGGGTTGGACAAGTATTCTTGTATGAGAGAATGTTAAATGATAATTTTTTCAGCTTATTGCCACATAGTGGTCCACCGATTGCATCAAGGAACGACGTCGTTGTTCTTCTCCAACTTTTCTGTTGGAAGCAACATACTACCCTACAAACATTGTCGTTATAGCAACAGAGTAGTTGTTGAAGGCAAGTGCAAAAAATTGGTGCATTATAGACGCAAGGAACTTGCAAGTATTTAGGCGCTGAATACGATCCAAGTCCATTCGAAAAAGTGTTATGCGCAGCTGTTCTGAAAGGAATAGACTACGCGTCAATTGTTGTCCCAAACAAGCATTTGGATATTCACGTGTTCCATACGACACTCAGATGGATGGCAGCGTTCACCAATGCGTCAACCAGCTTTAGCTTAACAGTTCAATTCCAAGGTATCATTAAAAGGGAGCTGTAGTCACCTTTAGCTGAAATGAATGTATCAAATACTGTATTCAGCTTCCTGTAACAAGCTGGCTGCAAAGCAGATCTGTTAATATTTTAATTAACTCACCGATAAGCAGCTTGTCATAAGTAACTGAAAACAATATTCTGTAATTTCCTTTCAGCTCACTAGGGGTGATCGGAGTTCCCCTTTACTCTTTGGCATTTTACTACTAATTACTAACTCTCTTTAGATTGTGGTGGACTTTTTGCGGCGAGATCGGGAGTAATCACTAGCCCTCACTACGGAAAGGCTAATTACCCTCACAATTCGAGATGCATTTGGGTACTACTCGCACCCGAAGGCAGTTTTATCAAGGCATGTCCCTCGTATATTTATTCTTCGCTTTTAGTCAGTTTGAGATTTTAAATATCGCGGGCGTATGATCAGCAATATTTTTACGCTATATAATAATGTGTTACAGCGTTAAGCGTATGAGGCGTATCGTCGACTTATCTTTCATAAAACGACTGAAAACTGAGTTTCAATTCTGAATACTCGTCGTCGCGTAATCATTAGCAAGATTGATACTGAACTCAGATTGAGACTCAATTTCTCAACATTTAACAATTTTATGAAACATGCCCCTGAGTTTTCCCTTGAAAAAGATTAAGAATTTCAGTTGAATGTGACCGATGTGGATATAGAGCATCACGTGAACTGCTCGTACGACAGAATGTCCATCTTGGAAGGAGCCGAGATCGACTCGCCTATTATTCAAACGTTTTGTGAACGCAAAGTGGAGCCGATTAGAAATCCGATAATTACGTCACGCAGCCGTCACGTGACCATCTATTTTGAAAGCGATCACAATGACGATGCAGAAGGATTCCGCATCGAATACGAATTTACTACCGGAGGTTGCTAGCTAGTTTATTTTATAATTTTTCATTAATATACTTTCTCGCAGTTAACTAACTCTTCCGCAATCCGTTGACAGTATAATAACAGACAATGAGCTTCTCGCGGCTAGTTAACTTATTAAGATACTTTTGATGAATCAAACCAATCAGGATCGACCGCATCTATCGCTTGATTGAACATATTTTTGGTTCGCAAAACTTTGATAATTTAAAAGGCCAACATTTACGCTTGCAGAATGCGGATTCGTCGATCGAGGATTAACTGGAGGGCATATCACGAGTCCGAACTATCCATACGACTATAATAACGACGCCCAGTGCATTTGGGATATTGCCGCTCCGCTTGGCTTTCATATTCGTATACGCTTTGACACATTCGACGTGGCTGAGTCTATCGACTGCACCAAAGATTTTCTCCAGGTACAGTGACAGAAAGTTGCGTGAACGGCGCGCCCGAAGCGGATCCGCGCCAAAGGTTACGCTGAACCAAACTTTCCTCTGGCAGCCAACTATAAAAGCATTAAAACAAGTTCGTCAGTATAGAACGAATTGAACGACGCGCTCAAAAATATCTTGCGCACAGAGTATTAGTCTGTTGAGAAACGTTGTTCGTCCTCCCTATTAATTGATTTCTTAACTAACATTATCGCGCTGTGTTAGTCACTTAAATTTATGGATCATTCGGTCCCAAAGGAACCTTTCAGCTCAATGGTACGATTAACCGGTGATCGCTGGAAGGGCGGTGCCACAATGAGTTCATATGCGGCGGCACCGATCAATTAGACGTGCCGCCGGATTTGAACGAAGATGAATTCGCCAGCGGCAGGTATGGTGCGCCACTCCCCCCCCCTTGCTGTAGTCGGTTGACCTCGTGAGTCGTGCAAATAGCGAACCTCCCTTTCCTATAAAACTGCGTTAGCTAAGTGATAACTAACTATATCGCGATTTCATTTAGATAACAGAAATACACGAGTCGCGAGCCGAAGCGCCAGTTGGACTTTACAACTTCTATGTGAACTATGACCAACATCAACGCGCGTTATGTGGCCATCGCACACCCGACGTTTATAATTCAGAGAGCAATAGACTGCGGCTAAATTTTACGACGGACAAAACAGTCAACGCGAAAGGTTTCTCTCTTAATTGGACAGCAGGTACTGTTTAACCCGGCTTGCATGCCAACATTATTCATACGGTGTTATTGCAGTTTGCGGCGGGAAATACACACTGAGTCACGGCGTGATAACGTCGCCGCATTATCCTTCTTATTACCAGAATCGCGACGGAGTGTGCACCTACCGGATAATGCCGACTTACGAAGGCGTTCCCGTTATCGCTCTCAAATTTTTGGATTTCGACTTGGACGACGCTATGAGTGAGTGCAAGGACACAAAACAGACCATAATAAAGTACATCTCTGTCGCTGACATTAGGTTGTCCCAAAAGTTCACGTACATGGGACAATTTAATACGTTGTTGGAGGAATTTCGAAGCTTAATTAGCCTCATATTCAAATCGAGTCGCACATTTGAGAATTTACCCATTCGATTCGATTAACTGCATACATACAGTCCAACACTTTACAAATTGGTCTGCGCGCGATATCTTTAGCATATGGCGAAAAAATCAATAATTCGCAGGATCCTCAGGAAGAAAGAGTGCCATACTAAATGCGCGATTCTGAATTACTTTTTTTAACATTTCTTGCTTTCCCAAGAATACCGTAATATTTTGTATTTCGAGATTTTTAACATCCTGATTAACATTAATGCACCTCGATCTGAAATATAAAATATTCACTACTTTCATTGCACTGCAGCTTTGTAAGATCATTGTTTTGGATGCTAACTGGATTTCACCATTTTCAGCCAGCTTCAATCGGCAACCATGTCTATCGGATTATGTGGAAATCAGGGATATAATGAACGATAATCGATTGATAGAGACCTACTGCGAGCCGAGGGACGATATTCCAGCGATTTCTGTGCACGGACCAGTATCGATCGTATTCGTCAGCAACCTTTCGCATTTACACGACCTGACTCACAGGAAGAAAAATAACCGCGGATTCAAACTATCCTACGCAATTTCGAGTAACAAAGTTTACATTCCGCTTTCCTCGCATAACATTTATCATTCTTCTGCTATACTCTCAAGCACTATATCACGACGCGTCGCGTATCGTGTCACGTGCGGCGCAACTGAGACTATAGCGGGGATGGGTTTTTCAAAGTTTTGAGAACGGTAAAAAGCCGTATTTTGGGGATGGAGAGAAAACCAAATTGTAGGAGTCAGGATTTTGTTGGTACAAACTTTTTTTGGACACAGGCATAGTAAGTTTTGACAAATTTGACTGATTTTCGGTCATTCTCGACCCATGAAACTATTCGTGAGATGAAGTGACAAAAGAGGTTCAGTCGATATTTAACTTTTTGTCAATTTAAGAATGCGGCGGCGAGATCAGTTTGAAGGACGCCGATAACTCTATGTCAACATCGATTGCTACTCCGGCGTTCCCGCTGCCATACCAGCACAATCTCGACTGCGTCTGGAACATCAGTGCGCCTGAAGGAAGAATATTATCCGCCAAGTAACTGACATTATTAAAAATATTATGTTGTTCCAAACAGTTCATGCACAGTCGGCAAAATCAACATTTGATGAAGCGTTAGATGGTGATGTGGATGAAGCGGATCGCAGGTGCAGACTTTCTGTAAAATATGTATATTTCACTTCGAATCTCTGTGACCCTTAATTCCATCTTCAAAAAGCGCTCAATTAAAGCATGCATCATGAAATCGTAATTTTCATTGAGCAGTTTGAGGAAAGGTTACGCGAATGACTGCTTGTCGAACGCAAACTGACGAAATGAAAATTCTCGCTGAAAACATACTCTCAAGTTTACAAGCTACAATTCTGAACATGTTCCGACATGAGCAAACATACTCGAGATCCACTATCTATACATGAACTTTTGGGGTGACCAATTATCAGAGTTTCCAATTTTGTACAACGTGATCATTTTAGATTTGGCAAACTGGAACTAGAGCCGAAGGACAACTGCGTGTTTGATTCAGTCGAGTTATTTGACGGCGCCGAAATAAGCAATTCGTCGTCGCTCGGCAGGTACTGCGGCCTTGGCGAACCACCACAACAGCTCATTCAGTCGACCGACCGCTTCATGATCATCAAATTCCTCAGTGACAGAAGCATCTCGCATGGCGGATTCGTCATTGTCGTCACTGCAACGCTGGGTAAGTATTTATTCCGTTTTTTTCCAAAGCTGCAGCGTGAATGAACGAATGAATTTCACCTATACTGTTCTTATTTATATTTACAAAAAAGTGTTAAACTGCAGAAATATTTAGACAAGTTTTGCATGTAGTCGGCATTCTTGCTAATGTTTTTTCACTCTGCGATAATACAAGTTGCGTTTTGCGCGTGAATCTCCTATTTGCAATGCCAAATCGTGATATTGTTGTAACTGACGAAGAAATTTCGACTGTACAGGTCCGAATGCTGGTTGTGGTGGCGATCTAGCGGCGACGTCGGAATGGAAGGAATTGCGACCACCGTCGTTGAATGGAACGTACTTATCGAATCTGAACTGTGCTTGGCATCTCCGTAGTCCGACGGACAAAATAATTCACATGGAATTGGTGAACTACCAGCTGGAAGAGGCGGAAACTGGCGGAAGACAACGATGCTTCGACTATATAAATGTAAACTGATCTTGATTTAAACTATACTAAATGGGGTGACCGGAACTTACATCTACCGTAAATCGTTCCTGATAGACGCTGAGTGCAGGATGTAATAGCGCTGTTCTTTGACAGATTGTGAGTAGCTCGTAGAGTTGTGAGAATATTCACTCCATTAATCAAAAAATTAAACTGTTGAGAGAGGAACATACTGACTACTAACGGCCAAACTGTCAAAGAGGTATTGCACATTTTCCTGTAAAACCCAAATATGAGAGAATGCAAGGGAAATCAAAAAACCTATTTGAGCTCTCGCGCGTGTCGCAGCAGGATACAGGAATTGGTTTTACCATCGCCGAGACAATCATTTGTGATTCTAAGATTATGGCTCATAAACAATACAGGAGCATGTTGGCTCTATTTACTATGGGAAGAAGAATTGGATTACTTCTATTAACGTTGATGAATACGGTCCCACAGCTCTGGAAACGATACAACGTCTCTTAAATCTGGGCTCGACTGTATGCGACCTCAAAAATTGTGATATCCCTTTGCAGAACATTGTGACCATTCTTCAAACGGTTATACGTATATTGCTAAAGTTTCGTGTATTATGGTGCATTTCTATGTTCAATTTAGATTAATGATGGGTACTTGGACAAATCGCCAGCATTGTTATGGAACATCTGCGGCACGATGAGCAGTCCGTTGCAAGTGACGTCATCCTCCTCTGTCGTCTACATCTACTTTCACTCTGACTCCAGTATAACCGCGTCAGGATTCACGCTCCGATATCGCGCACAAAATCGTAAGATCCTATTTATACTTGGAAAATAATACGCGTTATTCGGCATGTTCAGCTTGACTCGGCTTCTNACTTTTAATAGAGAACGCGATGTGAAACCCATCTGTTGTCACCCTGTACACTCGGTTTCTGGGCATTTGACTAATTCACAATGTTCAGCTAATTGATTCGAGCACTCCAAACGGTAATGCAACAAAGCACTGCGACTTTATACTTCCACCGACATTCACGAGCGCAAGCAATTGGCTAAAAATATATCTAAAAACGGACGTATCAATAGCGACAGCTGGCTACGACCTCATTTACTATACATCATCCGAAGAAGGTACGGTATAAAGTTGTGATACACATACTCATGTACAGTGCCGCCCGTAAGTACTGTGGAAAGGATAGCACGGAAACGGTCACACTGTCATGTTCTCCCTTAGCAAAGTATTCTGAGCTTTAGACTCTTCTCCCGATGAAGTGCAGTATCCATTGATCACGGCGAGTGAAGGAGCACTGACCAGCTTGGGATATCCGTCCGGCTACAAGCGAGGAGTGAAGTCCGTGTGGACTGTAGCGCCACCCGCCGGACACGCGACTAATATTGTCTTTACAAGAATCGATTTGGGCGCCGGTGATTGCGACGACCCGACTCGCGATCTTCTCTTCATAGAAGATATTCCTCTCGATGACTCGCCGAAAACGTCCAGTCAGATCTCGTGCAAGGTTCGATGCTTTGAAAGGAATATTATTCTACTTTGGCTCTCCCATAGCTATAGGATTAGGGGTGGTGACGTGAATGCTACGAGAATCAACAGGATGTGCTTATTATAGCAACCAGCGTCCTAATGAGGCTCTGGTGCATGAGAGCGTTCAGGACATAATTAACGCAAGAGGGCAAACATGAAAAACCGATTGACTGATCAAATTAGTCTTAACTGACTGCATAGTGTGAGATATTTGTTACACCGAATTAGCTAGTTGAAGTGGAGGCGGAGAAGAGGGACACAACTCTCTAATGAAGATTCACCGACAACCAACCCTATATGTTCTTTAAACAATTGCATGCGGGCTACCGTATTACCAGCAGGCATCCTATAGTGGAAGCTATGCGTTTTGACTTTGTTCGCGTTCAATTGCAGAGAAAATGCGAAAAGCCGTGCTGTTGCCTATTTATGTTTAATTTTAACGCTGGACAAAATAAGAATTGCAGCAGTCGTTGCCATTTACAATGGCAGTGGAATCGGGCCGGAAATTCTCAGTGATATTCGTGACCAACGATCGAACGGACGACGACGGTGTAGGGTTCCGTCTCGAGTGGACTATTGAAGAGTTTGATGACGTCAACGCGAGAATGCCCGATAATATACCGCTGATACCCGCGAACATATAGCTTCACCACAGTTTATGGCGCAAGTCTAACCGCAAGTGCGGAAAACGACAGCAAACTACTTATCCGATCATTCTGATAGCACATTAATCGATCAATAGTAATATCATAGACATTTTGTATTTCTGCTGCTATATCCTGCAACACTATTCATAATAATACGATGCCGTATATGCACGTTGTATTCAACTGTACTTTCACAATAGATTAAAATTAATATCCATTTTTGTTGCTCGCAACGCCAATGCACAGCACTAATCTGATTTGAAATGATAAATCTTTACATTTACAGCACAAGTACAAGTAAAATTAAATGTCATTTCCAATCACAATTTCAAATGAATAATTTTAATCTCACAGAATTGCTTTTGTGGTTTCATGCACACTTGCAGCTGTTGTAACAGTGCCTGCGAGAAGTGTTATGTTGGTTCAGTTGTGACGTGCTCATCACAGCTGACCAACCGCTTTCCTCAGCTATTAGCGCAACAGTTTTACGAATTATTTCGAGACAGTGTGAAATGTTTATGGAATTCGAGTGTAGTCGAGACAGTGTCACTGGGCATGAAAATCTTAACATCGAGCATAATACGAGTTTCGATGCAATACATTTTCAAAATTTTGATATTGCTACCGATTTTGAACTTCAGCAGTGTTCGTCTTTGCAGTAGGTTAACATGGTAGTGATAGCAATACTGTATAATTAACTGTGCTAGAGCGCCGAAACATCATTATATCATTAAAACTGGCGCAGGTATCAGGTCGAATTGACGAATTGTTAACGATACCAATCATAGTGAAAACGACGCACAAATGCTGTTGATCGCCATTTAGATCCTCAAGAATCCTAATTGACGAAATAGTGTTCTTCAAATTTTCTGTGAATACAATGTTTAAAATTTCAGAGTATCAAAAAAGTGAAGCTTTCCTCAACAAAATATTGTTGAGATACAAAGTTGAAAAGAGAACTATCATTCATTCGGAACTGCATGGACAGACACAGGCTTTACTCTGCTGTCTTTGCATGGAAACATTTTTTGCCATGCTATGCGATATGGCTTTACGATGGCGATAGTAATGGACGAAAACACCAGTGGGCTAATAGCGTTCAGATGAATAGAAGCGAGATACAAACTTGGAATTGACTTAAAACAGAGTCTTTGGTTGCTGGGAGCAATCAAGTTCCAAGTCTGGAGCCAACAAATCGCAAAGACTGGCACGTGACAAATCAGTGGGCAGACGGCTTGATAAAGCGATGTTTTTACAAGCTCTTTTGTCTCTTCAAACTGTTGAATCCTGCTCAATTTTCGAAGGTTGGATAGAACCTTTAAATGTTTTCTAACAGCAAGATGCAACTTGAAAGCTGAAATAAAAATCAAAATGAGATAAACTGTCAGCGAAAGATAATAAGCGACAACCACAGCGAAAAATGAATACTGCCAAAAGTTGTTTTGGTCATTTACGAAAGTTACCGTACACCAATGAAATTCCGATTGACTAGCAATAGTTACATTGGTGAAGATGACTAGAAAAACTGAAAATGAAAGAGAACAGAGGTGACCAAAAATGAGGTGGAATATGGAAGCCTTCACCGAAAAGAGTCTTTCATATCTGGGCCGCTGACTGATCGCAAGATGTCTGCTATACGTGATCATATGCAGAGAGAAAATAGAAGCCGCAAACAAATAGTTGTCAACAAAAGCGTTGATACGACAACGTGTCATGGTAACTTTGTCGGACGATGTGACTCCATTCAGTTCAAACATCCAATTTAAGGCGTTGAAAGCAGCTATCGCGCAGTTGATGATGCTCAGATTGAAAATCATCCATTTGTATTCACCCTTGACGATGGATTTACGGAAGGTACAAACAACAAGAAAGAGACTGGCTAAAAATCCACAAATGGTGAAGCAAATTTTTGTCGCTTGAAGCGAAATCATCGTGCGTGCCGGAAAGTCAAAGTGTAAATACACAAGCAGCATGTCAGTTCCGTTAAAGAAGCCACGTAGACTGTAATTTTGGCATTCGCTTGGACCAAATTCAACTGTAGCAATCATTGCCATCCCGTCTTTGGTAACACTATGAAGGGCTTGGTAAATCAATCAAGTTGTCCAAAATTACATAAAAAGACAGTGAATCTCCACAGCCGTCTGTCGAATCTCGTCGGATGATGTTCTGATTTGTAGCATAAGGTCTCTGAAGTTTGATATCAATGAGAATTATCCTTTTGTCAGTTTGCATTCGACTAGCAAACTTTGAATAATTTCCCCTCAAACGACTTATGGAAAAATAGCAATTTCACCAAGCTAGCCGTAATTTGACACTTCTCGGAGACGGCACTATAGGCTGCAGAAAATCAAACTGAGAAACGAAACTATTTCAGAGTGTTCCTGCGGTCCCGCCCCATCTATTTCATTATGCATCGCTTCAAATGACCCGGGAGTTCTAAAGTACCCGGAACTTACATCCCCCCTACCGTAAATCTTTCATTGATCAGAGCTACGTGCAGTAAGTGATTTTACATTCCATTAAATTTTATATTGCATGCACTCTCGATACGACACAATGCACGACACACAAAATCACTTACTGCACTTAGTGCCAGCCACAAGGTTTTTAACTTTGGTGGGGTACAAGTTTCGGCGACGAGATTCTAGACGTATGCGCATGAACTTTCGGGACAACCTAATACAATTTAATCATCGCTTTATTCTACGAGACAGCAGCGGACGCTTGCGTGTCAGCGCTGCAAAGAGTAAATAGGTCAGCCTATTTTAGAGCATATTTTTACTGAAANTTAATCATCGCTTTATTCTACGAGACAGCAGCGGACGCTTGCGTGTCAGCGCTGCAAAGAGTAAATAGGTCAACCTATTTTAGAGCATATTTTTACTGAAATTGCACATGGAAATCGTTATTTTCAGTTCTTGATCAAGTTTTACTCTTTGCAGCACTGGGACAGACTACTTCCGTCATGAAAGCGGCTCGGACACTAAATAAATATGTAAATTTCTGTGACGCTCGCCACTCATGACCACGTCATGCTTCTACTTACGCCTCTGTACCGTTCGGCGACGCAACCCAAGCGCAACGTTTTAATGAATACGTGAAATTTGTCAAGTTCATTTAAATAGTGCAGGTATAGCGTACTGTGAGCATAAGTGCAATTTGAAGAGGCGTTAGGCGCGAATAACACATCTCCATGGCACGGAATAACAATTCTAATGAGCGAAGACGGCTAGCGTGTTAGTTCCAATCCGCTGATCTGACGAGTCTGAGCCCAGACGCATTGCAGCAAAGATAGAAAAAATCGCAAACTCATCCAAACTATCCAGAATCGGACGATTGAAGATCATGTGTCACTTCGAGTCTAAACTCACGCGCCACAATAAAAGTTAAATCGACAGAAGAATGTCAAAAGTTGGCTTCAAACTGGCGCGAACAACGCGCACACGACAGTAATTTAATAAGTTGAGGTATACTGGAAAAATGTAAGTGTGGGCGACGCTCGTCAAGCAATCACCAAGAGGTATTATCAAATTCTTTCCCTATCGCGCCATAAATACACAACTTTGTCGTATGCTCGACTTCAAATTTCTCACTCATCCTCTGTGTGAATTTTATTGGATTGATTGATAAAAGCGTAAAGGTAGTAGTACACCCAGTTTGCTCAGTACGTCGTGGTATGTGAGCGTAGCGTATCCCAATCAAACGTTTATTGGTTATGTCACGCACGCAGAAACACGCAAAGACACGCCACAATCAGTCGGACAATTCGCACGATTACTTTAGAGGAAGAGAGAGAGACAACTACTACACTTGAATCGAACAGACGAACGAAGGAACCGCTCTCATACAAGTTACACAAGGAACCACATTCGCACAGGTTAACTCAACGATTCCGATAACGATTGCTCAACGATCAGTCTTCAGAATTAATCGTTACGGTCACCACTCATTCACATGACAAATAAATGGACCATTAGCATAAAATACATGACAAGACATGCACGCATTTTTATCTAATGTTAAACGCCTCGGACAAAGCTAAACACATCAGCTGTTATAAATTTCGCGCGAAATGCCGTATAGCATTTGTTTGAAGGTAAAGTGAAGAAAAACTGATTAGAATAGGTCCGGCAAAGGCGGAAATAATCAAAAGCGACAACTGAAATCAGCAAGATGGATATTACAGTTCCGCAAATAATGCTGGAAATAGTCGTAAAAAGCGACGACGACAACTACACCGTTCATGAAACTCAAACGGACTACAATACGAGAGGGCGCGCTCGAATCCCTTAGAAAAAAGTCATCGTTGCTATAGTCAGCATTCTTCGATCAGTAACGCGAAATCTCGCCAAGTACCGTAGTTGGCAAAGATGAGATTGCTTTTCGGTGCTTTAACACCATTTGTCATCAAGATGATAGTTTTTTCAAGGCTTTTCGTACATAAATTGATAGAAAGCGCTTTTGACTTTCGATGCATTTTGCCTTATTCAATACAAATCAATGTCATTCAACGCCTTATGCCTCATGATTTGTTGTTACTGATCGGCAAATTTGACTGTAGAAGAGCGACGTCTCTATAGATTTCTGGATGCACCCCGAGAACCACGCACGCGAGACCACACCGATGCAAAACAACAGTCGCGAGTGGAAATGAATTCACGCAGAACAACTCGCAAGACGACGACGATCCGCAAAGTATGAGAGAGAGTATAATAATACTAGAGGACAGTTGCAAGTAATGACAAATAGCGCGCGTTCAATTCGGCATATCTTCTTCTAGCAGCTCGTGGGGGTTGAGAATACCCGGCACGGCTTGTTTCTTCTTCTGGACCGCCTGGATTTCCGCTTCTCGCTCTTCCAAATACAGATCGGTCGTGTCCTCGCCAACGAACTCCTGAAATGTTCAGTGTATCAGAATATAAGAATCATCGGGTTAAACATAAACATCGTCTATCATAATAATCCGTCAGTCTTACATTTTATCTCGTAATCACTGCATTCATTTCGTCAAACTAGCGTTTTAATGGAATGCAGAAATGATGAAATGGAGTATAAGAATGACAAATGATGATTAAAGACGGCGTATTTCCCAACAAACATACCTTGAGTTGCACAAGAAAGTCGCGAAGATGTTCCTTCATTTTAGCAGGCTCCTGATTGAAGCTGTAGAATCCTTTCACGGTCACGCGGATTTGATTGCTAAAAACACAAACGGATGAAAAAGGCGGGCGGAAAGGCAAAACGATTCAGTAAAAGTACTCAGAGAGATGGGGGAAAGCCGCTTTGAAGAGCCGCCCGACAAACTCGTAGATGAAGTCGACATTGCTCTGCTGTTGATTTTCCGCGTTCAGTGGCGTGGAAATGATTGCCGACGACTCGACGGCCGTGAACATCTGACAGAGGATCTCCGCATAGTATGATAAACCTGAAACAAGAAGCATTTTGGAATGGATTTGTAGCTTTGCACTTTGTAATTTGCAGTATTGCAACGAATTCGTTTATAGCTGCGGTGTTGTGTCCGTTATTGGGAGAATGAAAACTCCCGTATACTTTCAGCATTGGAGAGGGAAAGCGGCGGTGATGCTTACGAAATGCGATTAGCAGCAAAAAAGCAACAAAAAGAAAGAAAGAAAAACACTCACCGGCGACCTGAACTTGACTGCTGTCGGTGACGACGGAGAGAACATGCTCTAGCAGGTCGAGGAAGAAGGAGCGGTAAAAGTCCTGCGCCGTCGTTCTGTCTTCCATCTTCTGCACGTTCGTCAGCAGGCGACCCAGGATTTCCAATCCTGAAATTCAAGGATGTCAAGGATAACTCTACCGTATCCGTCTCATAGACCTCACTGATCGCTGCATAAACAGCATGGAGAGTAAGATCAAGTAACTAACCAATCTCGGCGACATTGCGCATCGAATGTTTGAAGGCCCAAATGACAGCGTCGAGGATCAACTTGAACTGCTGCGGCGGAATACGGAGGAAACTGTCGAAACAGTGGAGGTTGACGGCCTGGAGGAGGAGGAAGAAGTTGGTGCGATGATCGGGGAACTCGTGGAAATCCTTGTTGATCATCTCCAGCGTGCAAGCGAACACCGCGTCGAAGATTCGAGGAACTTCGCCGCTGATTCCACCCTACAAATAAATTGGTACAACGGAACAAAGCGGTGAAAAACATTTAAAGTTCTAATAAAGTCCTCATTCTTTGATTAATAACAAGAAATTTCGCCAAGCATCATAGTTGACAAAGATGAGCTCACGTTTCGGTGCTTAAACATCGTTTTTTACTAAGAATGAAAACCATTTCTTAGTTATTACGTGCTTAAATTGATAGAAATATGTACTATCGACTTTAGAAGCAGTATCCTAATATAATCTAAGATGTCTTGTTACCGATCAGCAAATTTACATTATAAATTACATTTTAAGTCGGCGTATTTTAGTATTAAAATACAAATTTACCTCCAGACGATTGACGAATGTGGCGAGAAGCGAGAGCACTTCCGGCTCACGGGCGGCGGGTACATTTCGCTGGTAGTCGAAGAGTACGGCGTCGAACAGAGGCGGAACAAAGTTCTCCAACACCTGCAAAAGAAGGTAACAGCGATAAAAGTGAGTTTAAAGCATTGTTGCAGTAAAATCGTGAAATGGGAAAACCGATAAAGCGAGAAGCTTCTTCGGCTTACGAACG
>NIUQ01000428.1:0-59258 GCA_002796945.1 Plectus sambesii | reverse complement strand
ACATACACACACGCATGACATATGGTTCGAAATCGCTATACGGTACCATGCGGTGGAGGATCCGTCAGGATATTCGAATACCCAACAATATCACTATTGCTATCAGCGTCGCATTGAACTTTAGCGGTCCTCTCATAATTTTGTAGAAGATGTTTTCAAAATGGGTTTGGAATCGGCGAAACTTTGTTCCTTACAAAAAATGAAAACATTCTTTTACGCAGCTTTGAACAGAAAATTAACAAAACGTACGCATTCGCCAACAAGAGAGAGTTCTCAACTATACTGTATAACTTAATTACTAGATAGCCAGTTAAGTTGAAGCCAATAATCCATTTTAAAATGTAGAATGATCCATTGATTAAAAAAACAGTTGACATGGCCAGACCTAGGAACGTGATGCGTAGTTCCATTTTACGCCGACTCTGTTCTTGATCTCGCATCGCTTCGGTATCTGATGCTGCGTATATTATCTGAAAAATAGTAGTTTTATAGTAATTAGAATTTTGTTACAAGTTACAATACTTTTCATAACATTAAAGTTGCATAACATGTTCAAGTTACATTTACGTAATTTTAATTCAAATTGCTTGGCCAGCGATCAGGGGCCTGTTTCTTAAAACTGCTGCAATTGCAAAGTTGCAAAAGTTTAATGAAACAGACCTCAGAGCGGAGAGTTTAGTTGAAACTTAAGAACATTGCTGGTAATATTTCTGCAAATATTCTCACTCTGTTATTCTTGATGCGCAATCCGATGACAGTGGCCAAACTAACGATAATTAGAAAGACAAAGACTATGCAAAACATAATTGCCGCAGAGTTGAAGTAGGCTCGACCATTGTCGCCGTGGGTAAACCAAATGATCATTGTTTCCGTTGGCCTAGTCCCAATCATGAAGTCCATTCGAACCATGGGCAGAATGTACAGGATAGAGATAATCCATTGTACAGCAATTATTGCATTCAATCTCGCTTCCGTCCACATCTGTGAGCAAATGCATGATAATTAAAACGAGAAAATGTTCTTGTCTCTATTGATCAGAATGAAATAATAAAAATATAGGAATAATGAGGCATTTTACTTTTTTTGCTACAAAGGCTGACAAAGCCGCTTTTGAGTTCGTTCCTGTTTTGACGGATCTGTGTTCCCGTAAGCACTTTTGATTGTAATACGCTAGAGTAGACAGTTCGTTCAGTTTTAATCGATTTAAAGAACGTTTATTTTGTTAATGGTGATTTTCACATAAAGCACGCTTAAAGAGTGTAGCTAGGATGACACTATTGATTAACTGTTGAACACATAGCGCGGACAAAAATCAAAATTCGGTTCCTTACCGTTTTGTATTTGTTCCAGTAAACGATGGCGGTCATTCGGTTAAATGCAATCGCGCAGGTGGCAAATGCAGCACCGGGAACAGTGAACCATATTAACATAGCGCTGATTTTTGCGATAATATCACCTTTTAGTAAAAATATATCAAACACCAACTTGCTGTACCATGGAAAGATATTGTGCATGTGCTGTAAAAGATACTGAAAGACAAAAGCTACCACATCCATAATGCCGAGTGATATAATCAGCTTGAAAACGTTACCCTGAAACGGTTTTTTTAAAATGGTTATAAGCAGGTTTTCTCGAGTAGAGGTTTATATTCGAAAAAGATGAATACCTGAAAATCAGGAGTATGTCGATATTTGATTATAATCACAAGTTCAACGATGTAGATTATTAGAGAGAAAGTGAAAAATAGACATTCAGCAATATTCCACCAGAAGTCGAATGATGAATCCATTTTTTCACCACTGTGTATGTTCGGATCTTATATCAAAGACGCACCAGTGAAGATACAGAGTAGACTTTCTCTTGGTCTTTATAGGCAGGAAGTGCCCTGCGTAAATTCAAATATAACTTCTGAAGGAGGGGGCTGATGAGGTTAATGCTTTTAGTTGCTATCGCAACCGTAATGCATTAAATATTTAACTTAATTAGTGACCACTATTACTATATCGAGTTTCTCTGATGACGAAGGTATTCGTTCATAAGCGTTTCACGATGACGACAATTGAACCCGGATATAAGAGAATTTTTTCCATTTCCCGAACCTGCTCTTATATCCGGGTTCTATTGTGCTATGGTGAAGACGTTATTAACGAAGACGAAAGTGGACATATAGGCCTTGGGGTTTTCATGCGACGACTTAGCAAAAGCCCATCATTTCTTTAATGAGCTGTTTCGAATCGTGCTAATTCATACAGTCTTTTTTTGCCACGCTGATTTTAGCTCTAGGCGTTTACTGAAAGGTTGTAAATTTGTAGCCATCATCCAGTCTCGTTATAAGTTCATTGAAACCGTTAAGCTGCACAGAATTTTTCGAAAGTGGTTGGAGAAATAGAGGAAAAAATCAGTTGCATTCATTAGCTGCCTAGCCAGCAGCGCTTATGTGTAATGTGAATCTGTACATGCCGCAGTTTTTCGAGAAAGTATGTTGCAACCTATTGCTACGTTGCCGCAGGAAGAGCAGCTGCTGAAACTGAGGGACTTATTCAGTATACAAACGTTAGAGTGAATAATATAAAGAAAGAACAGAGGAAAGTGGGTAATAGAACGAAGACAGAACTGAGGAAGAGAACGAGCGACCGCTGGGAAAGAGGGGCAGAATACGAACTGAAGTGTAACCGTCTTTTAGGAAACACTCACTCAGAGTACGGTGCTCCCTGCGGTTCTCTGTTATTAATTAAGAAATGTGAAGTATATTTTGACGTTAGAATGTGAGGATGAGGAGAAAGCAATCGAGCTAACTTAATTTTATATCAGGAGAGACTGCGGCGAGAGAGAAGTGATCAGACATACATTTTAGGATAAGCATCGCACATGACAGTACTGTCGGCAACACCAAACGGAGTCGCATCAGTACCGTATCGTTTAACACAACAATTCAAGTGTTTTTTAAAGAAAAGCAGGTAACGTACATAATTGGCACGGTTACTTACAGAATCTATGATGTTTTGCGCAAAAAATATCATATATTCTGTAAGTAACCATGCCAATTATGTACGTTACCTGCTTTTCTTTGAAAAACACTTGAATTAATTAGTTACAGATTACGGTATTGGTGCGACTCATTGCGGTGCGGTCGACAGTATAAGTTGCGCTATAATGCACTCGTGCTTTAACTTATCTGAAATTTGAAATAAGAATGGATCACCAGGAGGCGCTTTAACAATTATGCTCTTTTCCAGTGGACGATATCGGACTTTCTGAGGCGCAAAGGGCCGCAATTGTCGGCGGAAGAGAGCGAGAACCTCTGGCTGGTGTTGTACAACTGCCTCAGCGAGCTGTGCGTCGACAGCCGACCGCCCGTCCGTAAAAGCGCCTGCCAAACTTTGCTGCAGACCGTCGCCGCCCACGGAGCCGCTCTGAAGCCGTCCACTTGGAAACATATGGTTTGGAAGGTGAGGAGGAAAAGATGAAATGGTTTTTGTGGGATTTGTTCCACCTGAGGCCGGTCGACACCAGTGTTGCGAATAGTTAATCGAGTAAATCGATAATCCTATGCTAAAGCACTATCTTTAACTAAATTTATTTAATTTAAAGTTAGTGCTTAAGCATAGGATTATCGATTTACTCGATTAACTATTTGCAACACTGGTGGCACTTCTGGTCTGTTCGTACGTTCGTACGATTCTTCGTCATTCATCCCACCTTATTGATTTTTGCCTAGCTTTTTACCACCCTTCTGAGCCTCTTCGTGGGACCAGTAGAGCTGCCGTCTAGAACTACTTTCAAAAATGTTACTTTTATAGATTCTGTTCCCAATGATGGACAAAGTGAGGGCTCTGACGGGATCGGCGTCGACCACCCGAAGCGATTCGGGGGCGTTGGGCGCCTCCAACATCCTCATACATCACTCGCGCGACACCGAGTCCAAGCAGTGGGCCGAAACCTCCGTGCAGACGCTCGCCGGCGTTGTCAAAATCTTCAACGCTCAGCGAAGTGTTCTTATCAGTCTTTGTGAGTTCATTTTTTGGTGTTTTTTTATTTATTCTCGGTGCGTAATATGACACTGTGCGATGTACGGTACTATTTAGTCACGGTATAACTTTTATATCGAAATTCGCAAAATTTTGTGCACTACTCCCTGCGGCGGTAAATTCAGTGTTGTTGAAGCGCAATGTTTAACGCAGTTTTTCGAAGCATGCATGAAAAACTTGATTCGTAACTCAACCTTCACAGTGCTCTTTCTATATATCTTTTGATATATTGCTAAATAGTATCTAAATCGCGTCTCAAACAATAATAAACGACGGAGCCCAAGTCAAGTTGTGATAACAAAGCAATTGTACAATATAATCCCTAACTATAAATAATCTTCGGAAAGGCGTGAAAGTAAAATTCTTCCAGCGGACTTTCCTTCGGCGTGGTCGACACTCATGGGGTACATCGAGCCATCAGCGGTGTCGGACAACGCGGAGATGTCGCTGGCGGCGCTGAAGAGCTTCCAGGAGCTTCTTCACGGGCGAACGTCGCCGCAGACGCTCGACATCAACACCAGAGATCGGGCGAGTAGCACGGCCGGCGGTGCTGGTAGTCATGGCGACGATCTTCTTCCCAACCTTCCTGAGGAATTGTGGCTCGTCGCTTGGCAGGTACGCCTTTTTCTTCTTACCTCAACAATACGCCTCATCTGGGCCAAACACGCCACACGCGCAAGCATAGGGGCCTGCTTGAATTATGCGCTTGAGCGTACGGCGTGTCCGGCCCTGATGGGGCGTATTGTTTATGTACCTTTTTCTTTGCCTTTATACTCTTTTCACTTTGATAAGGACACTTACTGTAATGATTCGCGCTCTGTACCGTAAATGACGTCATGTAGTCACGTTATTAACTCCTCCAAAGCTCCAGAAGCTATCTCGAATATTCAAACATTTCATCCTGTTATTCCATGTTATAGCGTTATGGAAATTGGAATGCAGCCAAAAATATAAGCGCAAGAATCCATTTTAGACATGGGTACGAATCGCATCGGCGTTGATAGCCCCTCGTCGGCAGGCGACCCTCGAGTCGCCGGCGCCGATCCAGTCGGTTGTGACGAAGGAGCCGCGACCCGCCAAGGTTCTCCTACCCGGCCCCTCCCATCTCACCACTCTCCTTCACACCTTTCCGCAACTCTTCGATCATGTCAAGAACCGCATTGCTGTTGAGGAAGTTAAATATGCCGGCGTTCTTACTATTATTAAGGTTGGAGTTTTTCTTAAACGGTTTTTTGCATGAACTTATTGACCACTTGTATTTGGTTAAAAAAAGACGTTAATCGTATCGAATTTTGTATCGTTTCTTCATTTTAGCGACAAATTTTTCTATCTTATAACTGTTTTAGTTTTTCGAAAATTTTCTGGCATTATGTTTGCGATTATGCAGGCTTACACCGTTTTTATTGGTCTCTATGGCAGTCGACTATTGCGTCCAACTAGAATCCATTAGTGCATGAAATTTTTGTATTCAGTTTGCCGATGTTATTTTATATCGTTTAAATAATCAGCACGAAATTCAGAAAATATAAACATGATATTCAGGGAATTGTGGCTGTGCCTGTGTCGACCGATCAAGCGCCGTTCATTCTGCCAACCGCCGCTGACGTCACACCGACCCAGGAAGCTGTCCTTGACTGTATTAAGACGCTCTATGAGGTAAATACATCTATTGATATTGATGCTCTTATACTGTTGGCAAAAGTGGGGCGTAAGGGGTACGCATGTCCTAGTAGCTAGGTTTTTATCGTTCTTCTTTGGGTGCAAGAGCGAGGGGATCGAAAATGTTTCGTTATAAAGTGGCAACTTTTTGTGCGTAGGCACTGGGTGCCTTGTACGAAGAAACGACAGTACGTTCCTCCTTTAGTCCCTGTTAGATTTTCAGCTCTGCTATAAGGTTACATTAATACAAGATTATCACACTTATGCTTTACGAGATATATGATGGAGGACGTTAACTATGGATATTTTGAGTACACATCTACCGCTATAATCATGGTGTTATTATGGCGATTACTGACAACTTTCTCAATTATGACGCCTGCTTGAATTGGCTATTTGGGTATCATAAGTCAATGTCAGTGCTGAATTTCTATGTACAATATTTGAATAGGGCTTATTAACCACGATTGTTTTGCGCGAATAGTACAATTTTTCATAATCACCGTCCGTATTTCTTGCAGGAGATGGTGGCGTCTAACTCAAATTTGCGTGAGGCCCTGCCCGACTTGTACCGTTTACTGCTGGATTTGGTCGGCTATTCCGTTCGCACTCCGCCATCCCCCTTTCTCGCTGGCAAGAAAGACTGCGTATGTCACTCATTTTTCTTCATTCTTTAATTCTCAAATTGTAAGCATGAACTTTACTCTGCGCCATAACACTTTTACAAAGCATTTAATCTCTTCTATCCTTGTGTTCTGTTCGGTGATATAATTGCTTTCTATGGAATAAGAATATCAGCCCTCCTAATTCCACCGATATCTTCATACAAATTGAAAAAATTGTTTTGAATTGGAAAATTATCGTCTATATTTAGAGAATATTCGGCAGGATCCTAGATTTATAATAATTAATTCATCTTTTTTAAATAGCCGAGGGTTTCAGGCTCAATGGGTGATGCAGAACTCCATCCCGTTCGCCGAACTGTCTCTGCGCACATTGGTAGAGTACTACAGTAATACAGCGCATTATGCCGAAATTGTTCAAGCAACTGTCCTAGTCGATATTGTGAAGGTATGATTACTGCGAATTCTTTGATGCCATTTTAAAATAATTGATTGCTTGGAGCGGTGTGTGGCACATAATTGGCAAAAAACCACATGTTTTAAACGGTGTGTTGCTTCTGATAGAATAAAAGCGCCAATTTTCTCATAATTGAAAAAATGTACTTTTTCACATTCCTTATTTTACCTTGCCCTGTTTATCGCTCAATGTTTGCGTATCGAACTCCTTCACCAAAACATATTTACTTGAAACTTCTTGGTCGAAACAATAGCCGCGAAAGGAACAAATAGTATAACGCCGACCGTTTAGTGTTTATCAGTGCCGATGTCACTCAAGTATCAGTGCCCGGCGCAAACTACTTGGAAGGCGGCGACTTCGGCGTTTATTACTGTCATCCGCCTCGGCCTTCCCATCGCCCGACAGCAAGGTGAGCCAGCTTAGGATACTTTGACAGAAATAATGATCTGAATAATTCTTTATTTATTAGTTAAATTGAATTTTGGCAGCTAAAGTTAGCTTATCTAAGCATTTTTGCAAGTCATATCATCTTCTTTTCATTAACCCATTATTTTGTGTTTCAAATTTGCTGCATAGTATACTGGCGGGCAGTAGCTCATTTTTACACTCTTCTTTTCTATTTTTACCTTTATTGATCATAAAAATAAGATATTAATACGTCCCAAGCTTTTACTGCGAACGTAAACCATCGATCATCCATGGAAAAGGTTATTTCTTGACAAAATATAATTCCAACCTTTTCAGTCCGTCATTTCCGTGCGTTGTGGACGGAGCTTGCGGACGCCTTTGAGAAGTTTCTTTTCACGTCCAGGTAAGGAACGCATTCACTCAAATTTTATCTCTCGGGCGATTCTTGAATCCTTTGCGACTCCCAGTTGCACCAGAATTGTCAGAATATATTTCTCATTAGTGGTTCAGTTATTATAGTCAGAATTTCTTAATCGGTAACAAGAATAACAGATCTTGCTCCCGCAGCGATAAGGTACATGAGCGAAAAGTAACGAGCGTACTTTTACTGCGAAGAAGACTAGGGATGGTTAGGATTCCACACAAATTAATCTCAATTTTAACAATCGTGAACGTAAAGAAATAATCATGAAACAGCAATAACTCGACCGTTAGTAATGCCAAATCAGTCCCCCTCGCTTATATCGGTTTAAATATACGGCCAAGTTGCAACAACGACGATTTATAGCAAGCCATCAACACCTCTGAGCTCTGATGAGCGTAAGCGACACGAGTTTGTCGACTGTCAGATGATCGACCTTATCCGTGCCGAAATTCTCCCTTTCATCAACATTTTCCCCCGCGATTTTACTCAACGAATCGTCGAGTTGCTCAATAAAGGATCTATCAACAGCACTGATCACAAGGATGTTCTCGGTGAGTTTTGCAACTAAAACTAGCTTTTTTGTTCGTATATTTTACGTTTTGAGGCTGGTAGTTAGTGATTTGTGAAGCATCTTACTACTAGATTAGTGAAACAGTCTTACACGGTTGTTCATCGTAATTTGTCACTTTTGCATTGTATTTCGTCAACTTTGCGTTTAAAAGGTTGGCGAAATTGAAAGCAAAAGCAATGGATTTGGATGCAAGACCGTGTAAGAGTGCGTTTGCTTCTTGTCTATGGGCACATGCATGGCTTTATTGCATGCGACAGAAAGTTTTGTTGAACATACTAAATATACTTTTTCTTCACTAATTAATGTGATGCATTGCGATGCTCGGCGTGCAACTATGAAGATCAGCATGAAGAGCTGATATTTTATTATGGGGGATCAATTCGCTGCGCTTGAGTGATTTAGGTGCCAGCATAATACAATAGGCACGAAATTCAAAGCGCTTTTTTGCAGCCGAATGCAAAGAAGGGATTGGATTGGAAAGAAAGTGTTAAGTAATTTGTGAAATTCCCTTAATCCCTACTTATTAATTGTTCGCTCTCACTGCACGGGCGTTTGTGCTTGCACTTTGTGTGAGTGTTTTGATTTCTTGTGCATCGTTCAGTGCTCTGTTGATTGTAAACTTTTCACTTTGCTTCCTTACTTATCCTTATTCCTAATGATCTGTTTACGCGTTTACTTTTGCTTATCGTGCGGACTCGTGAATCTGGGCGGCTACTAAATTTAAATCATTCAGGGTTGCATTTGCTATAAAAAGATCACTTCTACCTTCCAGTAGCAAAAGCAATCGTAGAAGAGACAAAAATAATCGTTTAATGGACAAAAATAATCATTTAAGAGACAAAAGCAATCGTGCAAGGAGTATAATAACTCATATAAGGGGTTAAAGTAATTATGTATAATTTCTGAGGGCAAACAAAATTGCAACAAATATAAATAAATTTTGTCCTCGTTATCATTGTGTGTCCATTGTCTTCGTTGTGCGGTGATGGCACGACCGTTAATGGGGTACGACGCTTTAGCTTTAGACACATATCTTCAACGAACAGAACTGTCGCGGGTCAGCTTCGAAGCGCTGCTGTCGATGAGTCAATCTGAACCCGACTTGGTTCGCTGTACTAGTCCCTCCAACTCTGACAAGCCTATTGTCCATCTTGGTACTAGCGCCATCAACTCGCTCATTTCGAGATGTCGACAGGTTTGGAAACGCTTTTTTGTTATTTATACCTATCTTCTTTGATAAGCACACTAAAGGATCAAATCAGACAGATTACTATAGTCAAAGTTCTTCGATCAGTTATAAGAAATCTTACATTGAATATGGGAAATTGCTGAGAAAGTCTATCTTTCTTCTTGTTGTTAATTTACGCACGTAAAAGCCAAGAAACGATTTTGACTCTTAGAGAAAAACGGTGTTTTAGTCGTATCCTTAAAGTTATGACGTCACACGGGAACATATTTGTCTTACGATAGCATCATTTAATGAGCATATTTTGTAGGTAATGACGTCATACGTCAACGATGAAGCTACTTCGGGCGAGATGCGCTTGCCGCAGGAGCGCGTGGTGGAGATGGCGTCGGTGCTGAACGCGGTGGTGACCCTAATCGACGGCCTGACGAAGCGAGGGGCGGCCCCCGTCGCCTCGAACGCTCATAACGACGTCTGGCTGGAGCTGATCGAACTCTATCCCACCTTGGTCGACTGCGTACCCTCCTGCAAATCGGACCGAAGAGTAGAGGACGCCGTCGTCGAGGCCCTCAAGGCGTACAAGTCCCTCTTGAAACGACCCTGAATCCATTTCTTTGTGTACATTCATGTATATTGGAGGTTTTTTGTCACTCTCTCGCGCACAACGCCAAAATCATTGGATTTCTATGTTGTGCAATGTTATTTTCTTTATTCCTCTTGTTTTGCACATCCATTTTTCTCTCCCTCTCAACTCCCCCTCCCATGGCGTGAATTTGTCTGCAAACGGTTCCTAACTCGACTGATGTCGGCCATTCGTTCGCCATCCACTTTGTGTGCGTTGGAAAAGCGTTCTCTCCCCTCCTCACACTGGGGACTCGGTGCTTGGTAAGATTTGGAGGCTCGAAATATGAAATTAGCACTCTTTCATTTTATCGAGTCGATGAAGGGAAAAATTGTCGTTCTTTTCTGGACGCCTCGTCGTACCGTACCCGCCCGCCCTCACAATCCTAATAGAGTCCGCGTCGCAGCCGACGGTCTGTTAACCAGCGCGCCGAGTGATGACAAGAAAAATCAATGACACCATCCTGCCGCGATCATGTAAATGCGGCAGTTTAAATGCTACTTTCAAATATTAACGCTAAACAATGACCGTAATAGCAATAATACAACATTTGTTTGTGTTCGCGTATTTCCTTAAAAATGCAATAAGAACTATCGGAATACCGCCAAAGTGACCGCGGCGTTTTTTGTTCAGTCAACGGATGGACTTGTATCTTTGACGGCTCGCCCTTGTTAAAAATGGAAGATGCTAATATTGAAGAACTTTTTGAAACAGTTGTAATTTTAAAATTATGTTGGATAGTTTGTTGTGGGCGCTTTTCTGGCTTCTGTGCTATGTGAATATTTAATATTTGCCTTCTGCATGCGCCGATGACGAAATTTAATCCGCAAATGAATTATCCTGAAAGAATGATATCATGATCGCTGGCAAATGCGAGCTAATGGAAGCTTATTCGATAACTAATCAGGGGATATTTCGTCATTTGCTGCACAGACGCATTCCTGTTTCGTTCTCGACGTCTTGTTCACTTGATGAATGTAATTGTATACCACAAGCTTCCTTTTGTTGGTCGACTGTGATCTGTTTTGTCCGTTGCCTCGACTAATTTCTCCCCTTGTGTTTCGATGAACTTACGTTTTGTTTACTTCAATTTGCTCTTATTGCTATATAAGTATTAGACATTGTTTTTCGTTTGTTTGCTGTTGTTTTTTGGGGATGAATGCAATTATGAAACGGTTTTCGAATTAAAACGGTATAATGAGCGAATGCCAAGGACAGCCGAATATTCTTTGCGCAGATTGAACTCCTCTACGTTTCAATTGAAGAACTATAGCAGAAGTAACAGGGATTTGTGTCATAAAACTGCAATCGCAACGTATTTAACTACGAATGAATACAGCAAATATCTATGGTCTCTGGAGGGATACCGAAAGAGTGTTTAGCGTCGAACGAAGAGTTATGCGAAGAGTTGCTTAGCGCAGGTCTTTGCCTCATAAATGCTCCAGATTGAATCATCTATGAAGTAGCGGTCGGGCGAGTCGACGATGGCTAATATTGTTGCAGCGGTTATTGCATAATAATGGCAAATAATTCTCGGCCGAGAATCGCGCAACTTCGTGTCGACGCATACATCACAAAGCATCCTCGCAACATCGAGCCTGACATGCCCGCCGACAGTCACACACGACGAAAACTTTGGAGTTTGGACATTTTCGATCCTGAGCCAGCAACAGTTTATCTTCTCTTGGCACAGTATTTATGCTATTTACAAAATAGTCTAAATGGAAATTCAAATATGCACCCATGCATCAGCGTTTTCAAATAGATCCAATGGCATCTATTTGATCAATAGAAGTTTTGCCTCAGCGCTCAATCATCTTGTACTCAAATTCAGGAACGACTTTTAGCATTGCAACTTGCAACAACACCTATATCTCCAATGCTTACTGTCTTCCCATATTTTGTCAATTGAGAACTTCCGCTGAGGAATGAAGTGACAAATTTTGATTACACACCATCGAATGCATATTTCTGCGCTAAGTTGTACTCTAATTTCGCTTCTGATTAACTGATACTATGCATAGTATCGAAGAGAGCTAGTCTCTCGAATTGTGAACGATTGTATCTGAAATGTTGATGCTGTGAACGGTGAGACACGAAATCTTCGAAAAAGCGACTGTAATATCGTTATAGAGAAATTTGCTACGCTGACTTATAAGGATTATCATTGGCTGCAAATGCCATGGGGCCAATTGTTTAAATATCATGAGACTAGTTGCTCATTATCCTTAAGCGAAGAATGATGAGCAACTTTTAATTAATCGAAGGAATAGCGTCATTTACATGATTCTGCCTACGCGCAGACGTGCAGGATAATGCGCGCATATAAATCGCAAGCTACAAGCTTTGAAGCGTCAGTCAGTACATGTTACTGAATCGAGTGACGCTAAGAGAAACTCTCGGGACTTTCGCGCGGTTCCAATCTTGTTCCAGCTACGCGCCTGCACTGACAGGTACTGTTTTTCGCCTTTTATTTTACCATAGTCATACGAACATTGAGTGCTAAGATTTCGAGAACGTGAGAATAAGAAATTTGAATGATATTTTCAATATAAAACATTAAGTCGTGTTCTGCCATAATGGAGAGAAATCCAAAATCGAGAAGCATTACAAGAACATTTCCAGTCGTCCTGCAACTCTTAAATGATTATCTTAATCAAAACATTTGCACTAGAATAGTGCAGTCCTATGCCTGCGATAGTACACTCGAAATTCAATACGCAGATGCTACGTTCAGTTATGTTTTGCTTAATACTCCACGCTTCAACGAATTTTGGAAGACTTCACAAAACTATGCATGAACTTTTAGGACAATCTAGCATCTTGTTGTTTCCTAAACTTTTTGCCAAGATATTGCTCTCCAAAATATCATGATCAGAAAGCCGGAATCATTTTTCGCTGCATTCGACAGAATCGTGCAAGCGAGTCAATGCTAGGTATGAGAGATGTGACAGGGAGGACAAAATTGAGAATTATATAAATTGCCGATATCAAATGAGACTGTAACGGAGTCCGGTTTATCGAGATCCCGCCAATTTTTTTGACCCAGACGCTGTCTCCACCTTTTATATCCTGACTATTGTGAAATCTGATCCCGACTCAGACCCAAACTTTATTTGCAGTCCATAACTAAGAGGTTCCGTATAATAAAAGCTCCAAAGATGGGCTATCAAAGGGTATCTCTGGTTTTCAGACTTTGGCCAAAGATTCCAGCCCATAGCTGGTGTATGCTAAATAAACTGTTGTTCGCAAATTTATTCGCTTGTTTTTTGTTTCGATTGGTAAAGCAACACGCAGTTTTCACAATGTTCAAAGCGAAAATTCACCAAATGGTTATGAATTCCTCTCTTGTAATCGAAGAAAGAGCGTCATTGCATGTGTCTACCTACGCACGAATGCGCATACTAATCCTTGCCAATAAACTGTTAGCTAATAAAATTGTGCCTACGCGCAGTATATTAGACCATGTCTTGTGATTTTAAGAAAATTGTTGCTCAAATTGAGTTAGAATTGCATCAGTCTCTCTTGCTTCTCCTGTTAACGTCACAAGACATGGTCTTATATATTGCGCGTAGGTAGAAAAATACAATGACGCTTTTCCTTCGATTAGCAGAAAGGCATTCATAATGCTTTAGTGAATTTCGCTTGGAACTTGGTTGAGAAATACGTTTTGCAATGTTCACATAGTTTATTTGTTTGTAGTTCCGTTCGCAATTTAGAAAGGGATACAAAAGAGATACTCAGTAGAATAATACCTAACAAGCCAGGTAAAAGAGAACTCTTCTAAAATTTATGGTGTTATTTTAAATACGGATTCTAATGTACTCATACCACCGTTGTTGGACTTCAATTTTCCTCTAACAGGAAAACAATTGCAACATTAAGAATGATTTGCGGATCTCTGTTTTAGCAAAATGGGAATACGGCAAGAAAAAGAAGTTTCGATGCGCATAAAGCAAATTAGACGTCATATTGATAAATTTCTGCAGAAAAGCACCCATCGCTTTTTAATACCAAAAAAGTGGACGTACCTGGAAATTGCGAAACACATATTCAACACTGCATTTTGGGCCTTCATATATCTTGTGGGAATTTACCTTACCTTGATATTACTACTACAACTTATAAAGGAATATCAAAGCCAACCAACGAATTTGCAGTTGACAAACATGATGAATACGACAATGAGCGTTCCGGATTACACGCTCTGCATTCAGGGACCCATTTCATAAAGCTCTCAAACTTTGAGAATTGAAGAACCAAATCTCAGTTTTGCATTGTCAGCGATCAGTCTCTATTTTGCAAATAGGACTGCAATGATGAAAATGCAGAATTCAAATACAAATAATTCAATTTTCATTTCGGAGTAGTTTTATCAAATAGGTCCCAGGTTGATGCCGATTTACTCTTCAATTCTGCCGAGCATGCGGGAAATTACACGGAAGCGATAAATATGTTCATTAAAAATTCAATAAATGAAGGTGTTTTTACAGTTGATCCCGAAGCAATTTTCGCGAAAGAAATCTACATCGTTGTGTGGAAATATCTGTCAATGATGTATGAGGGCGAATCGTGGACTGAAATGGGCAAAAATCCATTCGACAATAGTGAATATAAAAATGGCGAAGAGTGGACTGCGTTGAAGAATGCCCTTTTGCCTAACATTGCTGCGTTTAATATCACACTGGACCAGCTAAAATCGACATTTGATGGAAAATTCAAGAAGTTTAGAGGTTATGATAATCAGTTTCGTGATCCTTGGTGCCTTCTTTCTCTTCAAGATAGTGATTCAAATGGAGAGCTGCATTGCTCGTCATTTGGCCAGAACATTACATTCATTGGAACTAATCATCTGTGCTTTAAAGTGAGCGATCAAAAAGTCTCCTTTTCCGATATGATCATCGAAAACAAAGTAATTACAAGTATCAAATTATCTGATGATAAATTAAAAGGACTCAGAAGACGCAATCCTTCATTGACAATTGATTTCAGCGGAAGATGGACACCGCCTGACTTATCAACTGCAAAAAAGAGCAACGAAATCATCGAGTATAAATTTGATCAACTGATTCAAATTTATATCACCCCACCAATCATTATGAAATCCATGGCTAATAAAAATGGGAAACGTGTCTGTTCGAATGATTATACATTGACGGAATGCTTAAATGAGTGCCGAATTCAGCTGATACGCAATAAGTGCGGCTGTTTGCCAGCAACACTTTCTACACGAAACCAAAACAGACCGAATGAACTATGCACTTTTAAAAAGTATGAGAAATGTCTAAAGTTTGAGAAAGACGAAGATAACGAATGCAAAGCGCAGTGTATTCCAAACTGCGAAAAATTGATTTATGAATTCGATGTTGAAGTTGATCTGTTTTCAGTAATGACACCCGAAGCATCTTTCAACTTTGATTCATCTTTTTACGTCGTTTTTACAGAAATCCCCAAATGGTCATTTGAAGCATTTTTTAGTAAGCTTGGTTCAGCGCTGGGTTTCTATCTCGGTCTTGGCTTTCTTGTTCTTATTCAAATTGTTATCGATCCGTTCTTCATGCTGGTTCGTAAATGCATTTCTTCAGAAAATGCCGTTTTCAGCATTGAAATTCGTCAAATTCAAGAGAGCGCTGGGGAAAAAACTTGGTTTGAACAGTTTCAAGAGTTTATTAAGAAATGTATTGCACCGCAAGATACATCATCGCGATCAATATTTACTACATATCTAATTGAAAAGTTATTCTGGATAGTACTATACGCTGCCGGCGGAATTCACACAGCCAACCTGTGCTATGGATTGTGCCAGCAGTATGCGGAAGAGCCCATTTATTCTAGCATAGTTCTGATGAATAACAAAACCATCGGATTGCCTAAGCCAACTTTGTGCATGACACATTATGGAGGATTTCTGAAAAATTTAGATGAAGTAATAAATAATAACACTAATATCGATTACACCGACTTTTTAATGGAATATTTCAATCAGGAAAATATGACTAAATTAAAAGTGCTCGATGATGAAAAGTGGCCTTTGCCTCTTCTCGCAATAGCCTCGACTTATTTAGGCATTATAAACACGGCAGAGGTGAACGGAATATCCGCAGAGTTTAGTCATCGATGGATATCTGTGGAAAGTGCCAGCTATGAATATTATAATATCCAATCGACATACAAAGAGTTTTTTAATCAGTATTCCAGTAAGTTTCCTTCAAAAATATTAATGAGATTTTCAGAATGCATCTCTTTCTGGGGTTGTTTATTCGAAAAAAATTGTCAGTGACCAGTAAAAACTATAACAAAATCTGCAATTGATTCTGCGTGCCCAAAAATGTCCTCTCACTGAAATTCAAGACAACCGATCATGTTAATTAGATATCGTTTCTTAATGAGCAAATTTAGCTGAAATCTGAAAGGTTTGCGGCTGTGAATAAGTATCTAAAATTTCAGCTTAAACCAAAAACTATTGACCAGAGTATTCAAAACCAAGTATCGATTGGGCTTCCGTGATATGCTCTATTTTCCCTTTCAGAATCGACACAAGATGATTTGATATATGCAATGGAAAATGTTTTCGAACCTCATCTAAAAGTACTAAATGTTTCCATTGACGAGCTGCGCTTCAAACTGGGCCGTGAAATTGTGCAATTGGTCCGCATGAAAGTAAAGTTTGTCAGCGCTGGTTCAACAACTATTTCATTAATCAGCGACGCTAAATTGACGTTTATTGGTAACACGCAGATTTGTTTTCAACTGTCTTTCGATTCTATATTATATTCAGACAAATCTGAATATATCGAGATATCCACTGATATTCCCACACATTTCGCGACTTATGGAGGATTCTCGATGGCCTTTTCTGCCTACTTGACAGGATTCGACTATCGTGTGACCAACAATGACGTTAGTGGAATATATGTAACTAGCTTTTCTGGAGAAAGCAAAACTTTGTCAGTAGGAATATCTGGACATTACAAAATGATTTCGAATAGATACGGAAATACCGGATGTACCACAGCGCCTACAAAAGAAGCTTGCCATGCTATCCGTCGCATTCGCTTAATTCAAGCGTTATGCAATTGTACACCAATAACTTGGCCAACTTCGCTCACTTCAGATATAACTTCGTGTACTCTGTCGGAATATAGTCAGTGTCTAAACTATAGTTTACTAGAAGATCATAAATGTAGGGACAAAGGTGTTGTCCCATACGAGCGGTACGATTTCTTTTATGAGGTCACAGAAGGAACGAGAAAAGAAATTAACTCTGAAGCAGGTGGCGCTGCTAACTTAAGAATTTTCGTGAAGGATTATTCCTATATTTTATTCGAAGATCGTCTTCAATGGAGTTTTGGTGACTTTCTCGTTGCGCTTGGCGGCATGCTTAGCCTGTGGTTAGGCCTATGCATATATGCAGTAGCCAAATTTGTTATTATTATCCCGATTTCATTGATTGCTAGCCAATGCGCTCGCACGAAAATCATGAAAAAGTTATCGACTCATCTAAGGACATTTAGTCAAGAGCATGTTGGAGTTTTTTCTAACAAACGCACCGGACAGGTTATTTGCCAAATTTTTAACTTGGATAAACAGAAACTTGCAAAAACATTGACTGTTAAGTGGATTACAAAAAATGTTTTAAGTACTGTATGTTATCTCACAGGTATTTTTTTAACATATCAAATGTGCGCAGAGATTATTCATAAGTATGGCACTGAAACTGAATCTTCTTATTTTTTTGAGCAAAATGATACAATTGACTTGATTTCCTACCCAACCATTTGCTTGCCTCATTCCGTCAGTACGAAACTGCGATTTCCTAACGGAACTACCAACAAATTTTATAATGAAGAAATGATTCAGTTATTTCGCGATTTTTTAAGGGATAAGGATAGTCTATCAAACGGAGATACTATATGGCCAACATCTTTATTACATATTGCAATTTCTTTCATTGCATATTGTGGAAAATATGAAAGAGTTGAATGGCGTCAACAAGTTCGCGAATCCGATTACAGCGAATCGATATCAATTTCGCAATTGCAGCTATTCGAAGACATTCTCATGCACTTGAATGCGAATGATATGAGCATAAGCGATTTGATGCAAAAATGCGGCCGTGAAGTTCGCAAAGCTGACATCATCATGGTCCGCTTACATCAATCGGGAAAAGGCCCTTTTCGAAATATAGAAATCAGTGAGACAACTTACATTGACGAGACCGCTATTTGCTACAGATTACCATTTAAAGAATTCCTCTCTCTCAATGAATATATCGAAATTAAGGTTAATCGATCCGGCATGGACAAAAATTATTGGTCAGAAATTGAGAAGCAGGTTTTTACTGATTCAATTGACAAAGGATTGATTAAAAAATCGTATCGCACGCAACCGCTTTCATTTTCTATGAAACTGGGCGAAAACGTGAGCAATACGCTGAAAATCGAGGCTATGTACAATTCACTGAAAATCTTTAATGGCATTCAAAGGTGTTCTGACGCAATTTCAGAGGAAGGCTGTCAGAGAAATTGCCGATTTCAAGCGATTCGACAACTATGCAGTTGCTCGCCTCTGACTTTGTCAAATACTATCGACGATACTCTCGAGCGCTGCTCTATGAATCAATATGGAACATGCTTGCCAGTAGCACCCAGCTTATCAACAGAGTGTATGTCCAAATGTCTGCGTCCATGTAAGCACATTCGTTTCAGTGAGAGCAAACTTTTCTCAAATGCGATAGACCTCCATCAAGCAAATCTGTATATTCGAATGAAATCTTTCGATTTTCCTGCTGCAAAAGAAAGACCGAAATGGACACTGAAAGAGCTTCAATGGGCAATCGGTGGCGCTCTTTCGTTTTGGATTGCACTTGTTGCTCTTGATGTTGTTAACACGCTTTATATGACTGTCAACATTGCTTTTCGATTTTTTTTCGCGGTAAGACGCTTCATGCAGGAACGACGAGGTGTTGCAGAACTGGTGAGACATTGAAATGTTGATATGATTGAAAGCAACATACTGTGTGAATGCTGTTTGCGTTGTTTAGTAAAGACAAGTTTGTGCAGATGTGATCAAAATAATTTTTTTTTAGCAAAAAAATGCAATATGCTTTGAAGTATTGTCGTGCTGTATGGAATAACTGCTCACTGCATTCAAAAATATACTAGTGTTTTATATGGTCAAAACAATTGCGTCGAAAATTTCATTGAATGCTTGCACATTGCAGGTTCAATGACTTTTGGCCACCGCTGTATATTTCGTTCCATACGACAGGCGTCTTTGTCGGTCGCGGTCCGCATAAACTAGACGACTCGACTCGAGTTTATGAGTAATTAAAACGCATGCGCCAAATAGCGGTGCTTTAAAGCGAGCAATGTCATAAAAGCCAAAGCAAATTCTGATGGCGGCTAAAGTGTTCTTATCTTATTTATGAATGAGAGGTATTCTGGTGGTCCGGTAGCGGCTCAACTGTTCTTATCTTGTTTACGAATGAGGCGTATTCGGGCGGCCCGAAGGAGGATATAGCATGTTTGCAAGTTTACTTTGACATAATCTGAGAGTACAGCGTCTTAGAGGAGGTTTATGAAATTGATCTCAGTTGCAATTAAAGCAAATTGTACTATCCATAGACGAATATATTAGCTGAGCGTGTCACGGATAGCACATATGTGTACGGTTAGCCGGCTGCGGTTATGGAGTACAAATCAGTCGACGGCCAACGCGAAAATGTTGCTATTTCTGCCTGAAATGGGAAAATACACGCTGACGTGTGAAACTATTTTGCGTTCACTTCGCTAACGCGGTTTTTGGATAATAAATTGTTTTTTACTCTGAAATGCTGAAAATTTGTACTATATGCCCCTAGCCGTGCACATGTATTGCTGTAATCAGTAACCTCTGGTCAGCGCCTCAGGAGGTGAGGGGATCGAAGGGTTTTTGGTAGACCGATAGATGCCTTGATGCTCACTTTCTTGAGGGCCGTCAAGGCGGCCCCGTTACATAACGCGTAAAAGTTCAGTTTTCGCCCTCAAAGAGTGTGCGTCCTTTTCTGCCATGCCATGCGGTACCCCTCCCCTGTCCCCCAGGTTCAGGTATAATTTCGGCTTGTTTTATCAATGGAAATATCTGCTTCCTATCCCTCTCAGCGATGTCTACCTCTCTTAGTGCATACCATAATCCCCGCTGAATAAGGATCATTCATAGGAACCAATTATGTTGCCATAGTTATAACAATGAGCGGTCAATAGTAGCAGATAGTTGCCTCTGGCGATTAATTAGCAGGAGAATTAACAGAGGTTTTTCGATAACTTTGTTTACTGTTTCAGCACAACTAATACTGGTCTGGCTGCTAGCCGCGGCAAATGAGGACCGACCTAAAATTCTCAGTTATTCTTCTTGTATTATGCGTCTCTAACCTGTTGCAAGCGTACGGTAAAGTGGATGTCGGAAATTTGTTCCCGTTCGGCACCGAAAATGGTGACGAAAAATTGCCGGCCTCTCTCGACTCAAATTCGCCTCCTATCACCCTGAGTCAAGTTCGCCTACCATTTTACGGCTACTGGCATTCGTCGCTGTGGGTGAATTCAAATGGAGGAATTTCATTGCTGCAATCGATCCAAAATTATGCGCCCATATGCCAATCGCCAACCAGCAACACTCGCATGATCGCGCCGTTTTGGGCCGATACCGATCCGAACTTGGGCGGGGCGATTTTCTATCGACAAAGCTTCAATCAAACCGACCTGTCTAAAGCCACGGAAGAAATCAAAAATGCTTTCAATAATGTTGGCAATATCGAATTAAAGTGGGCGTTTGTCGCCACTTGGATTGACGTCACAATGTACGGAGCGGAATCGTTATGCTCGCTGAACGCAGGCACCTGGCCTAAAAACACTTTTCAAGCCATCATTACAACCGACGGCGTCGAATCTTTCGCCATCTTCTACTACAGCAGCGTCACATGGACCACCAGCGTCGGCCGGAGCGGAAGCGGCGGAAACTGTACGGGACTCGGTGGAACTCCAGCGGCTGCCGGCTTCTACGCGGGAGATGGTAGGAGTTTCTTTACAATTCCTGGTTCATGTACGGCGGATATTCTGTCCGTTGCCGACCGAAGCAATGTAAATGATCCGGGAAAGTGGATTTTCGAAATCGACTCTGGTGACATTCAATCGGCGTTGTGCAACGCGAACGCCGGTCCTCTGACACTAACACCAAGCTCTATTGACATGAATGGCAATGTGGCTATAGAAGTTTCCGGACTGTGCGTCCCTCCGCAGGCTACTGTGACGTGTCGATTCGGAAATATTGCCGACGTGCCGGCAGTTCTTTATGACGATGGAACGTCCTCGGCGTTAAAAGTGTACTGCGTTGCGCCATTTTTCGATAGCGTCGGACAGCAAACGCTCGAACTTGTCGTTCAACAGCAGAGTTTGACCAACAGCTTTTTTGGCACTCTATACGTTACCGACCCTGAGTTGGGTCCCGATTTCATGGACATCAACGTTGTCACATTGAATAGCACTTTCGTCGACATTGTAATAACGCTGGATACGGCGCGTCTATCTCAAAAATTCAAATTATCCGCCATCGACAATATTCAAGCCGTGGAATTGTATGTGTACACGCAGTCTTGCAACTGGCAACTTCCCTGCACTTTCTTGTACTTTATCAACAATCCCGGCGAAGGGCTGCACGTGCCGACGAAGCTGGAATGCCTGCTAAATGTTGTCGATGTAGTCAGTCCGGTTGCAATTCTATCGAAACCAGCCGGTATGATCGCCGTACGATATTTGCCGAAATGGTTGGGCGTCCCGTTACGGGTCTTCTCTAGGATACGCCTCGCATACAATGTATTTCGAGCTGGATACGAACTACTCGCGCCCAGTAAGCGGGCGCAACATTGTCAGGCTTGGAGCAAAGCCGACGTGGGCTTATGCCCCGGGACGGATTGTAAGAGCCCAGACGGCCCATGCCCACCTTGCCCGCCCACGGCAGCGCTCGCGGTCGCCGATAGCCACTTCGTCAACGACCCATCCAGCGTCAACAGTGGCGTAGATTACTGCATAAAGCAAGAAACCAAATCATGCACGGTGCAGCACTGCTGCTACAAAAATGGCGTCATTGTAAATACGCCGCCGTTAGGGGGCACGATCGGCCTTTCGAGCGCATGTTCCAGATGCAGTCATATTCTTCACGACTTGGTCCCGTGGTTTCTGTGCTGTTTCTATCAGAGCGCTGAAGTCTGCCAAAATTACTATGATAAGAGACCATCGGATTCGGGCAAGTGTTACCAGTCGCCAACGCCGTCGACTGGCCTTGGTGACCCACATTTCACGACCTTTGACCAATTCTACTATACTTTTAATGGCGTTGGCGAATTTTGGCTTCTCAAGGACACCAGTAGTATGCCTGTAGCAATTCAAGCCAGAACCGCACAATACGAACAGACCCAAGTAGCTCACTTTAGCGCCTTTGCTCTCAAAAGTTCAAAATCGCCGAGAGTTCAGGTGCAGAGCGACGACCAAAATAAGGTAGTTATTTATGTCGACGGACAGCAACTCGACTTGAGTCAGCCAGATTTGCTCAATTTTCAATATACCGATGTTGCTATTAACATAGCATCTGACTATACCACCGTTACCGTTTCCTTTCCCTCCGTACTATCGGTCCAAATCGGCACCAGCTTTTGGATGTCATATATAATGACAATTCTAGAAACTTACAAAGGTAACTACACCAGCGGTCTCGTTGGAGTTTTCGACGGCAACCCCAATGACGACCTGCGAGATCCGCAAGGTCACGTGCTATCAAACAGCTCGGACATTTGCACAATTCACCGCGACTTCGGTATGAAATGGATGATAACCGAAGAGGAAAGCCTTTTTTTCTACGGCGATGGAAACTATTCCTACTACAGTCATCCGAATTTTACCGCAAGTTGCACGCCGCCAAATATGAACGTAAATCAAACCGTCCGGGATATCTGCGGCGATCCCCCGGATCCAGCCTGCGTGTACGACTATCAGAATTCGAACAACGCCAGTTTAGCCGGTCAAACAAGAGCAGACAGTGGAAAATACAATAACATATCCAGCACTCTTGGGAAAAAACTGAATTTTTGTTCCGAGTTACCTCGCCCAACCGATGGATCGATTTTTGTGAATCCTGATAATAATTTGCCCGGCGCCGTCGCCACTTTTAGTTGCAACGAAAATTTTGCACTCAACGGTTCTCAACTTCTATATTGCGTATCGTATAACGACACTACGGCCGTGTGGAACGGCACAGCGCCTACCTGCGAACTCTTACCGACCACAACCGCAGGTAGCATGCGCCAACACAATACCATATTTTCTCGTTATGTAACTAATTAAATAATACTATGTAAAAGACAGCATAGGTGCCGGTTTATCAGTTGAAGTTAGCCGATTAAATGAAATGGACGGTTATAATAAAAAATGAGCACAATACATTCATTATGCATTCCGGTGGGAAAGTATAGTACATTCTGGTGTGGGCTCTCCTACCCCTCGATTATATTTTGTGAGAGGGACACGTTCAGCACGATCAAAAGTCGGGCACCCCATATCAAATGGCTCTGACGACAGAAATGAGGATGCCCCTTCATCATTTTGAGCTGTCCTATGAACCACTACCATACTTTCTATAGATCGGCAGAAAATTATCACACATTAACGCAAGTTTCAAACACAAAATAATTTGTAAATTTAGTAACGAAGGAAGTTACTGAGTTTTCCGTATAACGGAGTAAGTACTTGATGACTATTGCTCATTTTTTACTTAGTGATTCCGTTTTAACTAAGTAACTATTAGCAACACTGCAAGAAACCCATCCTACTACCCATCAATTGTAATTTTCTTTCTTAAACGTGCCACAGTTTTAGGCACTACTACTACAACAACACAAGGAGTTACTACGACAACAACCGGTCAAAATGCTACAAAATTGTCATCGGGTACAGTCATCGCCATTGTTATTGGCAGTGTCGCCGTCGTCGTGGTGATTGCTGTGGTGCTCTCAGCCGCTTTTATAATTAGCAGGAAATAACTTGGACGCGCAGCTTGTTTGTAAGTTGTAGAGTGCGGGTTGCCAGCCTCCAACTAATACCTCCTCTCGTAACTCCCGCCAGTGCCGGCGTCCCGACACGATGTGTTTTTATAGAATGATTTTATGAATTCAGTTTGCCCGATGTGCAAGATAGGATTCAGTAGTTATGTTTTGTACATTGTTGAGCAGTCGCTCACTAAATAAAGGGACCATGACCACTCGCCATCCTACAATTCACCCTGCAGACATGAGCCCGAGGTTATGTAACAGATGCGGGCGCTTGTTCTCTGCCGAGGAGATTATGTCCAGGTGGCTGGGCGGAGGAGGGGACTATATACTCCCCTCCCAAAAAATCCGTTGTATCTGATATTCATTTTTATCAGTTTACCGCAAAACATTTTTCTAGCGCCAATGTGAAATATTAGCTCTCTGAGCTTAGAAGTCGCGCGAGCGAAGTAAAATGGCATCGCCTGCTCGTCAGGCCCGTTAGCGGCCAGACTGACGGATCAAATTCTGTGCGCTTCTGTGCTTAAAATCAAGCTCTCCCTCCCGTGCTGTCAAAGCTCTCAGTTTTTATTTTGCGTGACAGGCACCCGCCCACCCGTCATATTCAGTCCTCGCATATAGAGGAACATTTAGATCAATACCAATCGGTAACATGATCCACACTCCCACCCTACATGACACTTGCGTATGCACATATGGCCTCTTCGTGGGGAGTACCTACCCCTGTATACTTTCCGTGTCCATGTCTACTTGCAAACTAGCACATACGTGATTTGTCTACTATGACGCATCTTCTGCAAACTGCGATTGTCTTGTGCATTTTCTCGATCAATAAATTTTTTGCTGACAGAATGTATTCTGGTGCTGATAGCAATACTAATGAATTGTTCGTGGCATTTCACTATTGCAGCACATTTTGAATGATGACATATCAAAAAACGATCAACAAATATGGATTTAATTTCAAACGTTGTGAATTGGCTGCGCTAGTTGGCAAGCGGAGAGCGCAGTTTCTGTACTATGGAAGTCTTTGTTATTGATACTGAGAGCTCGATGAACTGTACAAAGAAACAGAGGAATCGTGAATTCTCTGTTTGAACTGATTCAATCAACTCATCTTGAGTACTGTAGAAAACAGGTTCAGTCAAAATACTTGTTAAGATAAGTTAGCATCATTCCTATAATAATGGTCAATTATGGATAGAGTAAGAGGAACTAAAATTGAATATCGTAACTTAAGTAAATAATATTTTAGTTTGCAATGTGGAGGAGCCAAAAAATTTGAAAAATTTTTATAATCGATACTATAGACAGGGTGTTGATGATTGCGATTGCTGCGTAACACGAATGAACTTTATTATGGCGAAACCAGACAATGATTTTGCGGTGAATTGGTCGAAGGATTCTGACTGTATATCATGGCTTCAACTTACAGCCAGTGTTGTCTCAGTAAACAAATTTACCGTTTTGCCGATTTAATGCAATTCAAAAAAAAATTTTCATCGAGAAATTTAAGAAGAATAACTTAAGTTCGCTCAATAATATTCAGTCAAAGAACTGGTAAATTTCAAAAGAATGATTGAGAAACAGGTACTTTATTGTTCATCATTTTTATATCCGCCTGTGCCACATAATTTGTTTACTAGCTTTACACAAAAAAGTTAAACATCCGCGAAAGTCGATAAAAGTAATTTGTAGTAAAATTTAGTAAATTTCAGTAAAAGGTGGACTAAATCAAAAAGCGATTAGATTAGTGAAGCCAGTAGTATACTGAGACAACACAGCTCACAGGACGGCAGTTCAACCGCCATCATGACAGTGTTGGATGAAAGAATGGTTCTTAGCACCACTGATTACAGGCACCATTGGCACCGCCGTTGTGTGTTACTTGGTAAAGGTGTGGACCATTAGCGCGAATGAATGCCTGGCATGCGCCACTAAATGGGCCCATGATTTGACGACATTCGTTGATCGCTTCGGCTTCACAATCGTTCTGAATTTGTATCATAAATTTCTGCATTAAGCGCATATGAAAGAAGGTAACGTTACCAGCGACATGTTCCTCTCATTTTGCACTACCAAAATGAACATGTGGCAACTTGTGCATTCAATTAGATCTTTTCTGGCGTACGCCTTCTCCACCGGTACTGCCATGGATTCAAGGAAGAGTGCTAAATTAATATTATTATCATCTGGCACTTTTCCAACTGCTTAGGAATCGCAGGCCGGGTGAACATTTACGTATCATTCGGGCGATTGCATATATTTATTTGCAGACAGAACGGACGTTCTGTTAAAAGGGCGCAATATATGTTACACAGCAAATGAAGCAGTTACCTGACAGTAACAAAAAGCACACGGTAGTGGAGTACATGGCTGTGCCGCGTCGATCTGCGCAATTTCGCAACTGTCGACTGACCAGAGAGACAAACATTGCCACATGCGCTCTCGTCTGTTATATATTACAGGTGTTCGCCCACTGACGTCAAATATCGCTCGGCAGCTTGAACTTATGACGGTGATCCCACACTCTTGCTACTGATAGGCTGATGTGACTAATCAATATGCGCGCTACGCCTTTGATGTGTATGCACTTATGCCATAACACGATGCATGCGCTTGACATTTATTCTGTAGATGGACTGTTTCTAAACAACACAGCCGCACGGTAGAGGCTTTTACACGAAATAAATAGGAGCGCTTCTTTAAAAATGTAGAGCAAAACGATTTATACATCCAAATATATATTATGCCTAAAACATAAAGCAAAGTAGTGTAGCAAAATGACAATCATCAATGCATTTATCTGTAAGCTGCATCAGGTTTTCTCGAAATATCAACTTTTCCAGGTTTTCATGATTGATCAACTATTAATCTCCAATTCTTTCTTTTTCCTTTTTATTTTGAGCTTCGCTTTCCCATTTAAACTGTTCTTAGTTTCACTTTGCGCTCCATATAGGAAACATATCGGGAAAAGCTATCTTGATTTCAGACTACGTTGTCATCGAATACGCTGCCTAAAGATTACTGACTTAATAAACTATTCTGTCTTCATATCATAGATTTGAAGGACGAGATCGATGCGCCTATTCGGGTGGCGGCTGGCTAGCCTTATCTTTTGCGTCGTCGTGCTTGCACTGTTGCGCTGTTCGACGTAGCGTCGCGGGCTGTCCAATGCTGCCAACTGCCCTCGATACTACTCTTCATTGCTGCTATCTCACAGCGTTGTGCTGCTGCGAATAGAATGAAATAGGAATCAGTGTTGCTAAAAAAATTCGACAGATTTAGTAAAACGACGTCGATCTACTGCTCATCTTTTGCTGGAACCATGGAAACGACTCACAGACAAGTAAGTTACTATGGTGACGACGGTCGTTTCCATGGTGACATCTTGAAATGAGCAGGAGGCCGACCCAATTATTAAATTGCTTAGTGAAGAAAATTTATCGCAACACTAGTTAAAACATAACGATAATACTCTGCTTTCTCTAATTCTCTCGATATTCATTAATACATGCATATGAATGCAGCTTTTGTAGTCGTCTGCTTTTTAGAATTGAAGGGTTATTTTTTAGGAAACAAGAAACATTATCATATGAATGATGCTGATTTCGTAATTAAGTAGCGCATTTTAGTTATTCATTAAATTTCTGTTTCAGTTTTTTCATTGGAGGGTAAAGCTGCTGCACTATGAAGGAGGAACACCTTGACTTGCTGGACACTCATCGTTTCGAACTCGTCGCAAAAATGGATCCCGATGATATGGTCGACTTCCTGATTTCAGCAAAAGTATTAACTCAACGCCAAGCAAAAGACATAACGGTTGGTGTGAACTCATTTTTACATCAATATTTCAGTTTTCGGCATGAATGTGACGTATACGTAATGTAGCAGTTGGATGCTATTCTAATCAACTTGGTACGCAAAATTCAAGAACATAACAATACTGCAATTTTAGATAGACATCCTATGATTCTCACTTTCTTAACAGTTCTCGTTCATATTTGTATGTTCTTTATAAATGTATTTAAGTCTTTTTTCTTTAAATCTCCTTTAAAAAACTCATTCCTTTTCATCAGATAGCCAATTTTCCGTTAGCCGATATATCCAATAGTAGCATAAGTATTTTACAGCATTTTTCTACGTGTAAATGATAATTTAACGTATTTGGTATGAAAAGTTCTTCTAATAGTACTGTTAAAGCGAGAAATTTCAGAGTAAGCCAGACACCAAAACGAAAAACAGAGCGCTTCTTGATCAACTCAGGGAAAGCGGAGAGAACGCTTTTGAAGCGCTAGTTGAGGCACTGACCAAAACGGATCGACATGCTCTCGCCAAACTGCTAAGCGTTGAGGATCCAATTGCCCCTTCATTGGTCAAAACTGATTCCGATCGTGATGGCGCAGCGACTGGGAGCGGATCAGACGTCGGAAAGAAGCCATTCTTTACGAATGAAGCCGCTGCTCTCAACAAACTTCAGTTATTACCTTTTTAAATTTATCTCATTTTAATTATTAATTAAAATTTTTGACGACTAGTTGATGACATACAGCGGGCACGTAAGGCAGTTCAGTATTTGCAGCATGGAGATCTGACAGCCGAAAGTGCTGAAATAAATATGCAAGTTTACTCCATCTCTCCTCACCTAAACTATATTCCCCTTCATTTGAGGTGCGAGGCTAAACTCGACGACCTGAAGAAACAAAACTGAACGATTGTGGAGAAATTCCGAGAGCTAGGGGAAAATTAATTGAGCAACGTGGAAATTCATTGTAATCTTCCTAAACGTAGGAAGGAATTCTGAATCTTGAACGAATTTCCCACCCTTGGTCCCCTTCGCTGCCCTTTTCATCACCGAATAATAGTGAAACACTTTCACCTTTTGTTACCAAGTCTCCCATAACAGTATTAAAGTCTTTTATCAATGTCAGGGTAGGTAGTCCTTTGTAATCTGAAGAGTAAGGGGCATTTTGTATGTAGCACCGCTATATTTACTGTGGCTCGCAATGTTGCTTGAATATGGTCCCTGCAAACCGTTCGAAAGAAAGAGATAATAATGACGATATATTTAGAAATCTGAATACAACTCAGCTAAAGGACGCATTAAATCGCCAGCTTTTCGAAATCTGTCGCAGTCTTATGGCCCAAGAACTGTGTAGCTATCTTGTGGCCTATGGCACAATGACTGATTACAACAGACAAGTAATACTGACCGTAAGTTTAGATTTTTGAATTAAATACTCAAGAGAATCTCTTTCGGAGTTCGATAATTCATAAAAAATTTGCGTTGAAGCGAAACATGGGAAAAAGAAGAATAGCGACAAAAATTGTGCTTTCTGAAGACACAAAAGCGTACCAGGGGGAGGAGGATTGCGATCCTGATATTTCGGTAGTATGAGCTACTCTAGGTTTTTGAAAGGGGGTACGACATACCCTATCATCTCAACCTCTGCTATCAATGTTTGCTGCAATCCATATCGTTGAAAAATTTCCCCACTTTATGTGAAATGCAGTGGTCCCTTAAAGAAAGGGAACATAAGCGAGCAGCTGCAATCGATCACAAAATCCATTATCGAATCAAAAAATGATGAAATTTTTCAGGCGAGCAGAACTCAATACGAGCAAAATCAGGAACTATGCAGCTATTTAAATAAGAAAGATAAGAGCGAAATACTTCATTTTATTGACGGCCTGCTCGCCACCGGTCAGGGAAACATTGCGTGTCTGATTGCCGGATTCAAGTCACAATAGACCTAATACTTTATCTCATCAATTGTCTATTGATCAACTAATTGAATAATTTAGTCCTTACTGATCAAATAGCCCTATGTGATCATTATGGGCCGCTGTTGTACGGTGAGATGCAACATGCCACTGCTATCATGTTTTTTCTATCTGTTGTTCATGTATAAAAAAATTAAATCGTCTTTAAACACGAGTGTATTTTATCCCACTTTTGTAAATTACTAGGCGCTTATCTGAGCTTTCTGTCCGCCCAAAGGTGAGCTTCACAATCACCTCATAGTCTTCAGCGCATCCGTGAGACGTCAGTACGGACACACAAGAGATTCTCTCTGCGTGCTACAAAATCAATTCTTGAAAGTAAAAGAGCCGTGTCGAAAAATGCTGATTTTATTAAATGGTTTAAACTAATAGTACAGGTGTTCAATCGTCACAATAAATGTTGTAGGGTTAATGAAAGGAAAAGAACAAAGAATGATTTTTAGCACCACTGATTACAAATGCCATTAGCGCCGCCGCTATGTATTGCCTGATAAAGATGAGGCCCATTAGCATGAATAAATGCATCGCATTCGCTTCCAAATGGACCCATGAGTTGATGACATGCGGCGATCGATTTGGTCTCACAATCATTCTGAAATTTCTCTTCAAACTTTTAAGCGAACCAAAACAGAAAAACGCATCATACCAGAGACATGCCAGCGTTGCCCTGAACTTCCTCAACAAACAAGTGGCAAATAAGGCAATCGATTGCACTTTTTGTCTCGGGCGCCTTGTCCAACGGCAGTGCAGTAGCTCCGAGGACGAATGCTAAATTAAAATTGCCTTTCAATCGCATTGTCAATTCAGTTAATGTGCTCTGAATCTAACTGAAGATTGTTACAGAGCAGTTTTAGGTTGTAATAATGTAAAGAGTTTTTTATTGAGCAATCCATCCAATTTTGTTATAATCGAAGTTTTTACTTGATATTTTATTGGTGCTCAGCGCGCTTCTTTTGGCATCTTCATCAACTATCTCTTGAATAAATCATCAAAATTCGGCACTAAACTTTAGTGGTTGACGCATAAATGAGCGACAAGCTGTCGCAAAGGTGCTCGAAGACTAAAGGGAAACGTTTGATACCCGGTGCTTAGCAATGACTAACGGGTAGGGTACATGGTACTTAACCTCTTAACAGGCAAAAGAAAACGCTTACTTGAAAGGAGCAAAAAGCACAGAGAAGTGAAGTGCATGCTGAATCTTTCAGCGCGATATACCAGTTGTCGTTTGATGATTGAGACCAACTTGATCAGGAGTGCGCTCGTCTTTTGAGTTGTATTTAGGGTGCTCACTCTCTGACGTCATACGTTGCTCTGCAACTTGATAAATGACGACTTCCTACCAGCTGTTACTGATAAGCTCATTACGTATATGTTGTACAAGAAGTCTGTTTGCCACTGCCAAGACATAATACAACTTCTGCAGAAAGCATCGCTTAACAGACAGTGATCAATGATCAATGCAATGTACTTCTTGAAGATAACAAGACAGCTTCACTAAAAATTTGAAAAGTAATGAACTACTGAACTTACGGTACTATGCAATCTGAAAAGTGCATCATAAAGTAATTTACTCAATGCATACAATGGCTTGTTCATATCATTAACAACTGTATTACAGTCGACTCGATATAACGCCACCTTGGGCCCGATTTGGTTGGCCGTAGTAGAAACTAAAGCAAAATGACCCTCGATATAACGACACCTCGATATAACGCCACCTCGGGCCGGTCTCGAGGGGTGGCGTTGTATCGAGAGTATATTAATGTGCAGTAAAGATTTCATTCCAAATAATTCCGTTATCGTTATTACTTTGACAAGCTTGGATGTCTGAAATTCAATCTGCATTATGAAGGCTACAAAGCAAGATATTCGTAAACATAAAAATATTGCAAATCATGTGCTGCAAATTTGTTGTAAAACATGAAAGCCTTTCGAAAAGAATCAAAGAACGATTCAATTATTAATATGAGGCGTATCGAATGTGGGTCCTACAACGAAACTATGATACCGCACTCGATATGCAAAGCGGCCAAAATTTTGCTCCCGACTAAAATTCGCATAAGAAATTTGCTGAATGCAAAAGTATCAGGTTTAATTGTGCAAATCATTGGAAGCAAAAGGTATGCATAACTAAATGAATATATGACGTTCTAGTATATCGGCAGTCAATCATCGTTATTAGTGTGATTGTGGACATACTCAAGGGTTTTCAGAGTAAACCATGGTGCTTTTTCGATCGGTCGGTTTCGCTTCAACATGTGCGCGACGTTTCTTGGCCACCGCCACCTCCGAGCAGCCCTTTTTGCTGGAGCGGCTTAGGGGAGAGCATGAAGGTAAGATGAAGCTTGGAATAATTGCGAATATATGCATCGGGTGACGTGACATTAGTGCACTGGTTTACTTACGGCGACTTTGCCTGAATTATTCATTGCTTAAAGCATAGAAGTTGTCTAATTTGGGATGCAAATGTATCTTTGTCTAAAGTGACTTGGCACCAAAAGTACAATATACTCTAGCACATGGCGGAAAGACATTTTAGTCAAACCTGTGCTTGCACCATTTGCAGCAAGTTAGCAAGGATGTGGGGGGAGGACACTTCTAACTGCAGCAGTGGTGATGTGCAATAATTTTGCCACCATACAGCACCCCGCCACTGCACTAAAAACAGAGTATCCCTACGATACGAAATCGGACAAGTGATGGTATTTTCACTTCATCCTTCTAGTCAATACTTCATAGTAACAGAGCTGCAGGGGACACCGTAGCCCACTTAGCGTTGAAATATGAACCGAGCACGTTCGCTGCAACGTCCACACAAGTAACCCTTATCGCTGAGGAACCAACACCTCTTTTTCTTGTAACTGACTAAGAAATCAAGACTATAGGTGATGAAATTGTATTTTGTTGCAATTTCTATGTCAGTCGCTTGATTATGCCTACTTCTTCAGGAATTGTACTGTTCCGTCTAAATCGTCCGGAAACGAAGAACGCCATCAGTAAAAATATGCTCGCTGCGGTAAGAGAAGCTGTTTTTGCTATTGTCTCTCCCATTATGCTTATAGTGATATTTGTTTATACCGACAAAAATGGCCGGTATTGTCGCGAAGGCACGCGATTTCAGTCACAAATAAGGGTTTTGGATGAACAGAATGTCAAATAGACTCTGGCTGTCTCGAACTATTACTCACTTGCATGCCATTTACGCTGAGTCAGAATGTTGTGACTACAGAATATGCTACATCTTGCGCTCTTGCGCTCTTCCTATCTGCAAATCACTGTTAGAATGTAGTCGTACAGGCCTGTACCTACTCGTAATTCTCTCCTTTCCATATATATAATTTTGTAACAAGAAGTAAACTGAACCACCGAGTATTCGTCCATTTCATTTGTTTCCGCGACAGGTATGAACGAAATACTCTTAGAAACGAATTCTACTCTGTATAGTAAAAATTTTTAATCAATAACAAGGTATCTCGTCCGACCCAATAGTTTGCAAAAATAAGCACTTTTTTCGGTGCGGAAACACCGTTTTTACATGCCTTAATTGATAGAGACGCTGTCGACTTTGAAAGCAGTTTACCTTATTCAATCTAAGATTTCATGTTACCGATCATAAATTTTGAGTATAAGAATTTGCTGCAATGTTTATTTCTCTATAAGGAATAGTGTATAAAAATTTAGATTGTATTATAATTCCTCGTAGAAAATTAAATAATTAATTTAATATTAATGACTGTAATAATACGCAACGAAGTTTTAGCAACTGCGCATGTCATTGCAATATCTTGCATCAAAATTAATGATATTTGCATTCAATTAAGTCCCTAGTACTTAGTTTTGTTATATTTGCATTCGATTCTAATGTAAGCTTAACAGAATTGAATACGAAAGCGGCGAATTATGATGTAAGGACGACGATTTATGGCGAAGGCTGTATCTTAATAATTTCATAATCTTCAGCGGAAGAATAAAACTTTGTAAAATGTGAAAAGATTGATTCCCCAATTGATGTTATTGATGATTGCTTGATTGATTTTGACAAGTTGTCGCTTTTTAGTTTCGAAACGCGTTGGATGAGGTCAAATTTGATAAGTTGGCTCGAGTTGTAATTGTCAAAAGTGACGTCAATGGAGCCTTCTGCAGCGGTAAGAAGAAATTGATTGAATAGCCTTGTTTCTGTCAAATCATCATCTTTTTTAAATTTCTGAATCATTCCATTAAGGAATTAAGCATTTCACTTGACCGCGTGATTATAAATAATGTATATATTAAATAATTTGATACCCAGAGAAGTTGAAAATTATAAATTTGCTGCATTGCGCAAGATTTGTGCAAAATTGGTTGCATGGTTGAAATATGGAATTATTTGAAATGAGCCATAGATATGTGGGGAATATTACATATATGCATAGCAATATCACGATTACCCTCCTATCTATATATATTGATAAAAAAATCCTTTCAAAGACAGCTCTGCCTTAAACTTAGGGTTAGTGTTTGTCTCTTTCTTATGTTTAGTCTTAGGCTTACGCTTAAATTGTAATCCTCGATATTGTGGCTAGTCATTGGCAAGTCTAGAAATAACGAATAAATCTCGCAACAAAATTTACATTTCCCCTGAATTCCAGGTGCGGACTTGAAAGAGCGGAAGACGATGCCGCAAGAGGAAGTGCCGCGCTTCGTCGACGGTATTCGTGGGTTGGTGACGGACCTGGCGCGTTTGTCCATGCCTGTCATTGCCGCCTTGGACGGATTCGCTCTGGGCGGCGGTCTCGAAATGGCACTCGCTTGCGATCTCAGGGTGGCTTGTACGTCCTTCTTGTTGCACTGCCATTCATTATAAATCATCTCTCTTGCATTCGACTCTTTCATCTCTGCATTCAATTAGAACGTTTGTTAGCGTCTCGTTGCTTTGGAATGAAAGTGACGTCACTTTTCTCAAACGCGAAATTATTGCGCTCAGGCTAAACCGATGAAAAACTCGTTAATGCAGCACATTAATTTTTTATTCGTATTCAGCTGCATACGTTTATACCGTTAATTTTGGCCGGTCCCCTACGTGCCAGTTTAAACAAATTTGTCTGTAGCAGAGCATAATTGGTGAATGTAATCATTTTCTACATCATTTCAGCGTCCACTGCGCGCATGGGTCTTACGGAAACTCGTCTGGCCATTATTCCTGGCGGTGGTAAGCATTTTCTAATTTTAATTTTTTTATTATGATTATAACATTAATATTGTTCTTGTAGTATTGAAAGTAATAGTAGGAACTAAAATTAAACCGGCCATTCAGCGTTGCAAACAATCGTTAATTCTTTAATCGTTCCATCACTGTTGATATGCATGCAAAATAGCCAATAGTTTTCGACAAATACATATTAGAACTAGAAACCTCTTAGCAACGGATTATACGTTTATAGAATTTTATTAAGTTTCATTCGAAAACTTTGATTGTGTAGGCCGTTTTAGTATGGAAATCTTCCGTTTCAATTTAAATAAATTACTCACTTCTCTATCGTGCGACGTTCAAATGCATCGCTAAGTCAAGCCATCAAAGAGTTCTCTTAATTCGAGCGGTTGCATTTGTTAATTGATCTTCGTAGTTGGATTTTGGCAAGCGTCCAGTAGCTGATTAAAAGCCATATTGGAATATGGTAAATATCGCTGAATCTTAGAGCAGCAAGCACTATGTCGAACATATTAGCTTTTGAATCGAATTCCGTGTTTTTAATGAGTTTCCTGAAAGCCAGGTCTTGGTCCCGCGGCGAAAGATTTAGCTCTCTATTTTAATGAATCTCGCGCTTAAACTTTTGTCCCTCAGCACGTCATATTTATTTCCTAAAGCAACTGATTTCGTTTCGTAAGTAATGAAGAAAACAGGATTTCATTACGCTGCCAACTACAGTGTAACAAATATGATATATTCCAGGCGGGACTCAGCGATTAGCGCGTGTTGTGGGTGTGGCGCGAGCAAAGGAGCTGATTTATACCAGCAGGCTGATCACCGGCGTTGAGGCAGAGCGGATAGGTTTGGTCAATCATGTGGTCGAGCCGAATTCCGCTGGCGACGCCGCTTATCAGCGTGCTCTTAAGCTGGCCAAGGAAATTCTACCGCAGGTTTGCCTTTTATTCTGAATTGTATGTGGTTGTCCGAATAGTCTTCTCGAGGACTTCTATAGCTTTATTTCGTTATGAGAGGAAATTCTTGAAATGACTTCTCACAACTCAATAATGTACTATGACACGTTCAGTTTTTTATGTTTTTTTTTAGTTTGCAATTGAAAGCAGTATTGACGGGTTAGATGACAGTCGTGAATGAGGGTTATAGTGCACGGATTTTTGAGCGATTTATTATGAATTGTTTTGTTCCTTTTCAGAAATGAACGGAAAGTACTTGCATGTCCTTTTATATATTTTTAAGGGCTTCTTTTACTTATATTATTGTGGCAGAATTCCATAAATTGCTCGTGTCTATGGATCACTCAAAACACAATGTTGGCGAGTTATTTAGCAACTGAACAGTTAGTGATTTTTAGTACAGTATAAAGCGGTGAAGTTTATTTCATTGTATGAATCAAGAATATGCCCTTTTCTTTTCTAAAAACTACATTTCACCGATGTTCATGTATTAAAATTCGTGTAAACAAAATTTCTTTCTTTGGGATTTGAAAATAACTTATTTCTCGTTATTCAGGGTCCGATCGCGTTAAGAGTGGCCAAGATCGCTATTGATAGAGGCTCTGAAGTGGACTTGGAGACGGGTCTCAACATCGAACAGCAGTGTTACGCTCAAGTAAGTATTGTCGACATTTTTCACCGCATCACAGCGTGAAGAGCACCCCTTTTGCACTCGCACATAGAACAAAAATCAATAATGACTGGCGAACTATGCGCTGCCTAAGCGGATAGGTTTAAGTCTAGTCTAGATAGTAAAAAATTAACTTTGGATTAAAGTATTACTGGCTTGATAATGAAAGTATAGTTTATAAGACTGAAAGTATTATGAACGGGTGAATATAGTCGCGGAAAGCCGCTAACAAGTCAGAACAGAGTGGGGCGAGATTGAAGAAAAGTTTCTAATCAGTGCACCTGTAGACCTTTCATTAAGCATTAACTAACAAGGACTCTTTTATGAGCAAGTCCACACTTTTCCTATTCACTCAGTTGCTGACAGAACGTCATGGAATGCGCATTACACCACGAAAGTATACCGTATTTCCCTAATTCTGGGTCTTTATGCTCTGACGCACATTATGTACTCGAAATTTCTTCAACACTTTAAAAGAAAGGCAGCAAGGAAGAGTTGAAGAAAAACTGTTTGAGTTTCCCACTTGACCATTATTATTGCAATATCCAAGCTAAGTAGTCTTGTCACAGACAAGAAGTTACGAATGTACAGTTACTATAATTGATACTTAACAATGTGTATGACTAATTCAGGTCATTCCGACTAAGGATCGTATCGAAGGACTGACGGCTTTCAAAGAGAAGCGCCCACCTGTCTACAAGGGCGAATAGACACTGTAGAAAATTGATTGCTTCAACTATCAGGAAATTCCGACGTAATCAGCAGATTTCTATATCGTTTAGCCAATTATTCATATCTTATTGGAATTGTTCCCTTGCTGACTTTTCGATATTTTGATTTGTGTTTGTTTATGTCGACTAATTAGGCTGACACTTGATGTGTGCTGTAAATAAAATCGATTTGCAATTTGAAAGCTTGCATTTTCCATTTACGCATCCAGCTTTGAAAGTAAAAGTCGAACTACCTATCTGTGCCAAGCGTACTTCACTCGCTACACTCATGATTTCTTATCAGAAATTGTTGGCGTTGGCAAAGAAGAACTGTTGAATGAATCCATGAATTAAGCGAAATTTTTGGACAGACACGTTGCGGCTCTAATTTGATCTTTCTCTACCATGTTCACAATTAAGCGCTTATCGGGCGCATCGAAGAGTTAGTTTCCGCTCAATTTTTAACTGCGAACAGTGTTGTCATAGTAAAAAACTCAATACTTCGGCAAAGGAAGACTGAGTCGACGTTTTTTCACGGGAAGGCCAGTAAAACATTTTTCACGGATTTTGAGTTTGTTTGGAAAGTTCAGTTTGGAAAACCATGTCACCGTTAACTGCATTTTTTGGGAAAGATGTCGCCGAGTATTGACTTCAAAATGATACAGACAAACAGCCTGCTTTATTTAATCATGGTTGTTCTACAATTCATAACTGGCGATAAGCGGACTGTTATTGTATGAAATGGCGAGGTTGGTGTATAGATTTAGATATTTTCATGGTTTAGCCTTAGTACTTGTACCTTGCACATTTCCATGGCCATAATGTTTTGTAAGGAGATGTATTTTGGGAATCAATCACAAAATTGTATTGTAAGGAGTTGTTTGTTTGTGGACCAGAATCGAAATCTACGGAATGGTTATTTTGGGAATCGTTGCACCCGCTACTGCCGTCTTGTTGGGTTCTTGATGTACTACATGCATTTCGCACAACTCTCTTCGGTAATCGCATCGCAATCGATATTTATCTCCCCATTACGCAAATTTTACATTAAAAACGAAATATTTGCAAGACTATAAGTTCACATTATTTGAATTTGCTTCGTCAGTAACACGGCGGCGAAGGGTATACCGCAGGCCGAGTGTCGTAGATTTCGTTTCACTGCGAGACCAAAACTTGTTTTTCATGCAACTGACGAAGAAATGAAGAATATGGGCACATTGGATATTAGAGAATCCCCATAACAGCGTCAGACATGCCATAGAATCTGTCGATATCAATTTCGGGAGCTGCTTTAGTGAAACGAACGTCAACCGTGCAGTCAATCTCGACCTGCGCCACCTCGTTTAACATCCGTTTCCAGCTTTCTGTCTTCTTGTTTGAAGTGAATACTTTTACTCGACCCGAAAAGTGTTCGGGAACAAGGGAGAGAAACAACTTTCTCGCTACTGTGTCATCGGCAGCGTAAATAGGGGCGATGACCAGTAACTTTTCGTGACATAGTCGAGCTACAGCGTAACCGACGATTTTCCCGTCGAGATCGATTGCTACCTAAAAATTACTGAACGAGTTGTAATTAAAGAATTTTTTATTCAAGGTAGCCTCCAGACACATCCAGACTGCTCTTCCAGAATTACATCCAGCGAATATCGGGTTAAGGTTGCTGCAATGCGCGGAGCTAAAACCAAATTACTTGAGGAAAACCTTAAAATTGGCAATGCAAATCACTGGAAACGAGTGTTATCTCTAAATAATTGAGGGACAATTCCATAAACTATGGGGGAGACAATGTGCCCTCGCTCCCTCAATTACGAGGGGGGATCAAATGAAAACAATAATTTCGCAATACCGCAGTCTACTGCGCAGTCTATCGCGAAATTATTGTTTTGATTTGATCTTCCCTCAATTAGTTATGCTTCTCCTTCCAGCATACTTTTGCTTGTCCAACGGGATGCGACGTCCACGCTTTGACGAATGCAGCTCTTTCGCCGATGCGAGTAACTGCATGGTCGAACTCTATTAGTTTCTTCAGCTCAATTTCATCGGGACCAACAATTTCCTTCTTCCAGTGCTCGATTTCCGGCTGACTTATTCTGACATTCGTGATTACAAGAATATCGATGTCAAAAGAGGCCCTCTTGTCGAATCCATACCGTATCTCATACTTTTCCGCCATCTTCATTTCTATACACTTTTATTATTTATGATTCAATAGATTTTTACAATTTTTCAATGAGAAAAAAGACTTACCTGCAAGTAGTCCTATGTTTCTGCCCTCGCGGACAGAATCTTCGATGAGTTTGTCAAATAGCTTGGGCCCGATGCCTTGAGATCGGTAATCAGGAAGAATTATGTAGGCGCCGAGAGCCGCAGTGTTTGACGGGAACTTTAAAAGTGCAGCAAAGCCGATCATTTTGCCAGCTGAAATGTTCCAACTTTTTAAGCTCGACTATGATTAGAAATTAATAATTAAAAGCTGATGCAAACATTCGTTGTATGCGACAATAGTTTTGGCTGCAAGCAACAGAAATGCTGTCATTTCAGAGCAGTGGAGCGTCACAAAATAGCTGGCCATCTTCTCTTAATTTGCACACGTGCTTGAGAGAATTTCACACGCCGACGTCACAACTGACCAATCACTGGGCCTTTTGGGTTTGTACTTGTAACAATTCTAATTATGACAATTTTATGAAGTAGATCTAATACGATCAAGAGCAAAGGGACGGTTCGCTGCAAGACTCGAATACCCTGTTTACTCGATTGTCCAAAATAACGTTACGTTTTGCTCATTATTTGAACATCAAAAAGCGCATGTACCTTCATTCTTGGCAGCAAGAAAATTCATATTTTCTTCGCCGCACGCTTCCATGTACACTTGATAGTCTTCATATGCATTCTCCCAGTCTTCGAGGCTTCGGCAAAGGTCGACAATCTCCTTGAAGTTGTCAAACGTCGCTTTTTCAATTGTCACCTCCATCGACGACATTAGCTTTAAGCCAATAGTTTATACAACGACTTGAGTAACAGCTGAAAAGCGGCGCTTTGCTACAATCGGGTCCTTTAAAATACGCGGCGCGGTGACGTCAGTCTGACGCTTTACATGCGATTGTGCAAGCGATGATGCTTATCGCATCGCATCAGTAACGAGCGTTAAATTTGTATTTGCAATGCATAAGTAGTATACAGAGTGCAGAGGAAAGCACAGTGGCGCGCAGTCCAACAATTTAGGAAGAAAGAGCATTAAACAGCTGACGCTTATAGAAGGTTTTCCCGCTTTGCACGCGCAAAGATACTTGAAGCTCATGAAGAGGTACGCCTTTGATCATTTTTCGCTCAAACGTGGACGAATGGCAACGATTTTGAAAACAACGGAAAGTTCACATGAAATGACAGACAGTATCTCACTTTCAGCCATAATAATATTTATTAGGAGAATCGTCGCAAAATATTTCTATCATACTTCCTTATCATATCGTACCTAATTAGCTGAGCGAAAACACCTCTTGATCATATTCAGTTGAACCCATAAGCGTCATAAGAGTTACTAAATGAAGACGTTGATGGAACCGTTGAGAAACCTCTTTTGTGAACAAATTGACATTGTACCTAATTTCATTGAGTACGGCGAAAAATTTGCGCAGCGTCGTTCGCAGCCGACCGACAGCTGCATTGCAGAAAAGAGAAAACCAGTTATGGTCGCGATTGGGTTGTCTTGTTAGAATCCGCACAGACTAAGCTGCTTTACTGTCATACCTTCGTGAGTGTCTACCGCTAATGAAGGCCTGCTTGGGACCTTAATATTCTGAGCTTACACTTTGCAAAGCAAAAGATTTCAGTTACGCGTGCTTTCGCATATTTTCCGATGCTCAGTTCGAGCCTCGTGCGGCCACTGCGGTCATATGTGCAGCTCCTCTCGTAATCAAATAGAAGGCTTTTTCCCCTAAGTTTCCCAATACGTCTCGAGCTCGATGTACAGCGAGTGCAATTTTCGAATTTCGGACACGCGGTGGCAAGGGAAATTTAAAATAGGAAAGCCTCATTTCCTCAATTGTACATTACACAATTTGCAATGGTGCGCCTGCAACCGCGTTGAAGGCTTGAGCATAATGGATAAATGCTCAGTGACACGGGCGCTTGTGCGTTGCGGAGCGCGGTCTCACAAAATCAACAGTGACAAACGTGTTCGTTCATTGTTATCATAACAAGCATTGGCGCGTTTTTCGGATTGATACATTATCGACCTGCCTTCTCGTTGTGTTCCTGGAATTCTACGATTCAAACATTTCCATATTAAGTAAGGGCAAACTATTTTGCGCTGCTGTCATTGTTCAAAAAATGGCGTAAGTTCAGATAATGTTATCATTAAGTGTCATTCACGCAGTACTCAAAGTAATGCCATGTAATTAAAAATGCAAGTTTCCCGACTAACGATAATGCTACTTCGAATTTTACTGAATTACGGCTCGTTTAGTCGCGATTTACCTGAACTTGTTCGAATAGGAGGGACGGGTAGGAGTGGTGATGGCGCATTGGAGGCATGTGGTGCCTCTATGTCCTGCAGTCGAGATGTCCTACGCGGCTGCGACTTTGTGTATATCCTGGACACCGTACTGTCCATTTCGCCGCCGTTCCTCAATAAAAGACGTAGAATTAGTTCCTAATGTTCGCTGTGCCAACATATTTGGCTTACTTTCAATCGGAAAAGTGAGATTACCTTTTCTGTTTTAACTCATTTTTTAAACAAGCCCCTATTGTGGTAACGCATTTACATCAACCAAACTGTAGATTTATTAACCAGTTTCATGAGTCAGATTTTTTATGATTTGATTCATGGTGCTGTTTCGACTGCGGTAACAACAGTGAAAGAAGTTACGCGTTTTGTAATCATCTTCTCTGTCGCTCTCGTTTCGAAGTATATTGTTGGTCAACTTTTGGTATTCCACTCACCTATCTTCGTCAACCAGTTAATGTAATAATTGTCCTACGGTAGGCTTAATTTTGATTGAATTCTGTGCCCCTCTAGATTATCTTTCAAGCTACAGAAGTCTCATTTTACATGTTTCTACAGAACTCAGTCGTAATTGACGATTAATATATTAACTGGTTCTATTTCATCCAAGTTTCCGTACTTTACACCCGAGCAATCTTCGCGTTCATAGTAGTAAAGTTTGCTGCTAATGCTAATTTTACGGCCGCTGAAGATGGAGCCAAAATGCTCTGCGTTTTAGTCAAACATGTTATGTTTCACTCAATTACGTATCGGGGAGCGCAATCAACGCCTCTTAGGATAACTTCAAATGATGAGCAATGTTAACTGTTATTGTAATGTATTTTTTTGATTTACTATCAGCATAACGTCATATTGACAGTAAACTAACGAACATAGTTACGATCTTACTGTCACTTTGAATAAAGAGCGATCGCAACGCAGACGCTCTTATCGGAAGATTAGTAGAACCATCTCAGCCAGCTTAGAACTGCATTATCTTTTTAATCGGAAACTTATGTTTAGATGCATTGCTTTGAAGGTACTGCACCTAATCAAACACCAATTATTCGGGCGGAAAAGTCTATGTGATGTGTGCTCAAGCGGATCAAAAGATTGGGTAACGTCTCTGTCATTAGCACTGACTGTCACAATGGCATGAACACTTAGCAATCCGCAATCGTTCTGCACGCTCTACCACTAAACCGTGATAAGGAGAACGTGATTGCATAAAAGCAAGGGAATTGCCTCCATAAGCTAGTTTTCTTTTACCACTCAGCAACAGTTTCTGTGCTTTATTATCTGTGCAATAACAAATCGGAGATCAGAATGAACCAATGGTTCTACGAAGTCATTCTTACTTACCTCTTCATCATTTTATTGAACCATCAAAATGTTATTTCTGCACAAACTTTTCCCACAACATCTTCTTTACTATCGCCCACACCTTTTTCCATCCCACCAAATGGCATACAATTTTTTCCAGGCCAAGTTTCATTACAAGAACCGCTCGAATTTGCAGTGGAAGTCGATTCAGGAAGTCTAAATAATATTTTTATCTCCTTCTGTCAGCGTGACGTCCAAAATGGCATTTATGGAGTTCCGATATTAAACGCATTAATAAATGGAAAAATTTACCTTTCGATATCGCAGGTTCAGAATATTTACAGACAGACTTTGTGCATATCTCTGAACAATCGCGCCAATGGTGGTAACGAAGGAGCAGCACTTTACGACCTCACCACAACTATACAAGCAGGACCTAGCGGCGTTATTGGAGGCATCGCGGCAACTCAAGGAGACATGAGCGTTCAAACAACTACAGCAACAGTAGCAATTCCCACAACGTCTTCTGTCCTTTCAAATCAGCATTTTTCCATCCCAACAAATGGCGTACAAAATTTTACAAGCCAGGTTTCATTACAAGAACCCCTCGAGATTTTAGTGCAGGTCGACTTGGGAAACATTAATAGCATGTATGTCTCCTTTTGTCAACGCGACGTTCAAAATGGTAAATATGGATATCCAATCACTAATGCATTAATTTATGGAAAAATCGAACTTTCAAAAGATCAGATTCAAGATGTTTACAGAAATACATTGTGTATATCTCGGAATGATCGTGCTAATGATGGTATCAATACTACAACATACCCACTTACCACAACTATACAAGCAGGAGTGAGTGGCGTTACCGGAAGTATCTCGGCTAGTCAAAGCGAATATGTGCCTCAGACGACAACAGCAATTGCCGGAACGTGGTCTGTACTACCACCCACACCTTTGCTTCTCTCACCAAATGGCGTAATAAGTTACCCGAGTCAAGTTTTAGTTTCAGTAGATGTACCACTCGAATATGCAGTGCTAGTTGATTCAGGGAGTATATATAATGTTTACGTCTCCTTTTGTCTGCGTGACGTTCAAAATGGTATTTATGGATATCCAATCACTAGCGCATTAATAAATGGAAAAATTTTTATTTCAAGAGAACAGCTTCAAGAAATTTTTGGAAATACCTTTAATTATCAATCTCTAATTGATCGTGCTGATGGCGGAATTGAAAGAGCAACATCCTATTCCTTCTTCACAACTATACAAGCAGGAGCAAATGGCGTTGTTGGAAGCATTTCGGCTATTCAAGGAGATGGCGTTCCGGATCCAGGGACAACAGCGGTATCAATTTCTACAACATCTTCTGCATTAAATCAACCTTTTTCCACCGCACCTTATGGGGTTAATTCGTTTACTTGTGATATTTCATTAGTACAACTAGTTGATTTTTCTGTGAAAGTTACAGAGGGAATGATAGGTAGAATGTATGCCTCTTTTTGTTTGCGCGAAGTTCACGACGGCAATTATGGAGTAGCTATTCAAAATATGATCATAAGTACAAACTTTGACATACAACCATCGCGAATGGTTGAAATTTACCGAAAAACCTTTTGTCCATCTGAGAGTCGTCGCGCTGATGGTAGCATCGATAAATCTGAGCTCTACGAACTCTCTATTACTATAATCGGAGGACCAATAGGTGCGAGTGGCGAAATCGCTGTTAGTCAATCTTAAAACCTTAATTTCACTGTCCATTATCGCCTCTAGAACACTTATACAGCAAAAACAGAATGAGATATAAAAGACTGCGATAACACTTTTACTAAAGATTGCTTGATTTCACTAATATATGTTGAACGTACTTGCATGTCTGCTGTTGTCATTAGCTTAATAAAAGGAATACGCAATAAAAAATTTCGTACTACAGCATTCAGTGGAATGGCCGAATAGCCCTATTTGGAATTCTGAGTACAAGGAATTCATTTATAGCGGTATTTCGCCAATACCGGTGAAGACATGCCTTTCCCACCGTGACCGGTGTAAACGAATTCGATTGTGTCTTGTTTCACAAAGTATACAGCGCATTTCAACGCGTAATTTTTACATTTATTTCATAGAAAGCGTTCACATAGCTTAATAAAAAAATGATGTTAAGGCACGGGCAAAAGTGAGATCGACGCCGGACATCAATGTTGGAAATTACTTTTTTCAATTCACCTCTTTATAAAAGCATCAAACATTACAAAAAAATCAGTGCCGCTCATTCCGTTCGATTGTCATGGTATTATAGTTTTGTCCGTACATTTAGTCACCAGCTAGCACTTGCCAGCAATCAATTATGTTCGTCTTGTGCTCGTAAACAGAATAAACATCCGCGCCGGCTTTTCCAAAGGTTTAAGGAATGAACTTTGTATAAAACGCTGTTTGACACAATTTGTGTCATACGCAGACTTTGAATTGATGAAATTTCGAAACACCGATAATTTACGGAATAGCTAAATATTCGAAATGGGAATCATGCGCATTGACACGTGCTGCCAGACATCTTTGGACTCGATCGACCGAGGTTAGAAGGGAGTCGCTTGGAACTCGCTTCCATTCTACCATTAAAATCAGTTAAGCGAAATAACCGAAGCGTGCAATTAATTAGATCACAGTCTTTAGCAATCCTTAAATGGATTAACTCAAAGGATTCAGGTTCAAATTAGATGATTCATAGGTATGAGGTGTTCAGGACTGATGAATTCGATTAACGTCATATATGACAACATTAGATCTCATGGGTAAGAATAGAATTCCAATAGGAAATTCATTTCCGTCAAAGAAATGCTCTCTGATCATGGGTCTCACAAAGTCTTCAAAACTAATCTGACTATTTACATTGACATTGTTTTTATGCCGTGGTAAGCGAACGAAAACGATCAAAGTCCTACTGTACACAATGGTATCGGTCTGGAGCAACAGCATTACGACCCTTTCTTTATGTGTAGCTTTGTTAGAAAGCTGAAAGGAACTAGTGAAAAATACGAAAAACTGTTAATAAATATGCTTTTAATGCTATTTTTACGCCCGTGCCGAACAAAGCCCTAACGCTCGTGCATTTTACAACCGGGCGTGTCCTGTCCCACTAAACCCGCGTATCAAGAAGCGCGGGCAATAACTCATAGTGTAACTCTCAATGATGAACGACGGCAATGCAAGCGTTCTTATCAGAAGATTAGTGCTACCGTTACAGTCAGCTAAGCATTACGTTATCTTCCTCTTCGCAAACTGATGTTCAGACGCACTGTTTAAGGAATGCTGCCCCACCCGAACATCAAATAATTAGGAGAAGAAGTCTGTTTGATGCTCGGTGAGACGGGCCAGAAAAAGGAGTAACATCACTGGCATCACTACTGACTATCGCCCGCGACGGGCTCAATAGGTGCACACTGAAAGTCTTCAAGCACCCTCACGCAGTAATGAAACACATCCACCGTCGTGAAATGCCCTTTGCTCCTGCTTGGCACAGCACAGCAGAAAGAACGAGCTCAATTTTTACTGTTTCCGTAATTCAATCAAATTATGATCCTTTGAACAGAAGGGCAAATTTTTTTTTTCAAGATATAAAAAATTTTGTGAAAAACCCCGAGTTTTAGTAACTGAGATGTTATAAAAAGAAACAAAACATGACCAGAATTGCTTTATTTATACTCGAATAATTTTTTTGTAGTATACAAAAATTCAACTGGAGCCCCTGAGTAGAGTGTAACTATACATCAGAGCACAATACGCAATAGAGCTCGCGTTATTTAACTGCGTTCTGTGCAAAAATAGTCGTGATTTATCCTTCTGATCTTGATCAGAAATGTAATTGTTATTTTTCTTAATTAAAATTGAAAACGCGTTAGCGAAGAACTGAAATATTGCTCACAAATACATTGCCTGCACCTCAATTGTAGGTGAATAAAATTGTCGTACAAGCAAGCCCCGCCCTCTCTTAGATCACGTGATGATAAGGGGGAGCTCAAGCTGCATAAATGATAGGAATAGTGTCTACCAGTTTTAGTCGACATTCAGTACGTAGCAATTTTTGCTCTCTGTACCAATATTATCATACGAAATGAAGCCGTGGTTCTTAACGGCTTCTCTGACTTTCCTTCTGGTCATTTCATGGAACGGCCGAAATGTTATTGCTCAAATGACAACTGAAACTACTGCAACTGAAATTACCACTGGAACCACAGCAACTGACAACCCCACTGAAACCACTGCAAGCTATACTGGGTCATCGAGTGGTACCAACTCAAATACTTCTCCTCAAACCGTCACAAGTACGTCTACACACTCTGGAGCAAATATTGCAACTTCTGCAGAAACGTCCACAGTGTCTCATGTTACAAGTGCTGGGGGCAGCAGTGCAACCAACATCGTTGCTTCTTCAACCCCAACCAAATCAAATGGTTCATCAGCACCTGGCGCAACAACGTCATCTGGTACAGGCAGTACCACTACGACAGTTCCATCGGGTACATCGCAAGGTGGTTCAACTACACCAGGAGCCGTGACAACAACAACACCCATTCCCACAACATCTTCTGTCCTTTCAAATCAGCCTTTTTCCATCCCAACAAATGGCGTACAAAATTTTTCAAGCCAGGTTTCATTACAAGAACCCCTCGAGATTTTAGTGCAGGTCAACTCGGGAAACATTAATAGCATATATGTCTCCTTTTGTCAGCGCGACGTTCAAAATGGTAAATATGGATATCCAATAACTAATGCATTAATTAGTGGAAAAATCGAACTTTCAAAAGATCAGATTCAAGATGTTTACAGAAATACATTGTGTATATCTCGGAATGATCGTGCTAATGATGGTATCAATACTACAACATACCCACTTACCACAACTATACAAGCAGGAATGGGTGGCGTTACCGGAAGTATCTCGGCTAGTCAAAGCGAATATGTGCCTCAGACGACAACAGCAATTGCCGGAACGTGGTCTGTACTACCACCCACACCTTTGCTTCTCTCACCAAATGGCGTAACAACTTACCCGAGTCAAGCTTTAGTTTCAGTAGATGTACCACTCGAATATGCAGTGCTAGTTGATTCAGGGAGTATATACAATGTTTACGTCTCCTTTTGTCTGCGTGACGTTCAAAATGGTATTTATGGATATCCAGTCACTAGCGCATTAATAAATAGAAAAATTTTTATTTCAAGAGAACAGCTTCAAGAAATTTTTGGAAATACCTTTAATTGTCAATCTCTAATTGATCGTGCTGATGGCGGAATTGAAAGAGCAGCATCCTATTCCTTCTTCACAACTATACAAGCAGGACCGGGAGGCGTTGTTGGAAGCATTTCGGCTATGCAAGGAGATGGCATCCCGGATCCAGGGACAACAGTGGCATCTCCAGTGCAAGCATCGTCAGGATTATCTGGAGGCGCAATTGCAGCCATTATTGTTGGCTGTATTCTCGTGGCCGTTCTGTTACTAGTGGGAGTTATCGCAGTGGTTGTTTACATAAATAGTCAAAACGCCAAGTCTTCCCATGGACACCACCGACATCATCATCATCGACGTAGTCATCACCGCCGACGCAGTGTTCAGGATCGAATATAGAAGAGATACTCAGCAAAGTAAACATGGATATGGCATTATTATTTTCATAGCAACCCCAATTTTACTGATTATTATACAACATGTTTGCACGCCGAGTGCTGCCATCAAATCAAGATGGAAAAAATGCTCTGTAAGCTTTGATTCCGTTATGTTCAGCGTGAGACTTCAGTAAGTCATTTTTATGAAATTCTGCGCAGGTACTTTTCGCAAATTATACAGTTCCTTTTTCTACGCCCAAACAATTGTTTGACTTCTTTCGTGGTTGGTGTTTGTGCAACTGTTTCCTCGTGAAGAAAGAAATATTATTCAATCTTCTATCCCAATGTTTATGCATCACAATCGCTACTAGGACTACAAATCAAAAACGATCCATGAATTTCTGCTTCCGAATTACACTACCAGAAAACATTTTTTAAAATTTTACCCTTGTCAGCTAATGATCAGCTGGGATACTGTTTGAGGAGGGAATGCAAATTTTGTGTTACAGTAGCTGAATAAGTTTTATAGGTCAGGATCGCTTTTTGTTCAATTCAAATTTTCGTTACGTTTGTCAAAGATTGCGCAAATGAGAAACAATTAGGTCAACGGGCTATTAGAACCGTATGTTTAGCGCACATTATTTTATGTAGCGTTAAAACTGTCGCATGCGCGCGATGTACTCTGGAGAATTTTATAATAATTCAGTTCAATTTCTATTGAATTTGCTAAGATATCATCGACTGCGACGTGTATTGTAGTTGAAGAAAAAAATTCATCAGGGGAACACAAAACTCAAAAGGCTTTTTCTTTGAACTGCTTAAAAGTTTCGAAATTTCAAAGCAATCGGTATCGAGAGTCTTTAGAGTCGAATTTTATACGCATCGCTGTTCGGTACAAGCTATTTCATTTGTGCGCTTTGAATTGATGATTCGACCAACAGCGAACATTAACGAAACAGTAAAATTTTTAAAGCAGGAACCTTGCGCTTCGGCATATGTTGCCAAACATCTTGAAAGCTGATCGACCGCGGCTGAAAGGTACGTGTGCAGAATTCTTTTCAATTCTACCATTACGATCTGTTCATGGGAACACAATCAAAGTACGTATGGAATTACGCTAAATGAATTCATTAAATGCATACGGGTTCAAAAAGTCAGATTGGCTTTGGGAGTGATGTATTCAGGACTTGAAAATCTGAAAAGCATCTTTTATGGACAGGTCAAGCCTATTGGGCGGGAAGGAGTAAAACTATAGAATTGATTCCCTGTCATCAAAATGCTCTGGTCTCGGACCTTACAAAATCCTCGAAGTTTCTCTATTTATTTACAATGACTTCGACGCCGTGATCAGCGAACGAACACTGGGGAGAGTCAACCATTTGCAGTGATCTTCGTCGCTTGTTTGATTGGTCACATGACTGCGGTACGAGAAACCACGGTAAACTCAGATATTTGATGCATTGTAGTAATGTCGGAAACTTTTAGAAACATATGCCGTCGAACCTATGCGAGCAACATTCTTGGTAACCGGATCTACATTCAAAATAATGCTATGTAAGGAACTTAAAACATTTACATTATCGCTGTTAACGTATCAATGATATTTGAGTTACCGTGTCTTCTCGGGAATTCGCTCCCTCGTAGAGACCCCTCTTGCCGCTGAGAATTCCGTTATCCGAAAAGATAATTATGAAGAAAGAGCATAGTTATCTTTTACGCTTGGCGGTTATTTATGCCTCTGGTACATTTAGGCACACTAAAATTATTTGTGACATAAATCAAACAGCTGCATCCCTGCACTTTCACTGTTTAAGGAAGTCAGCCTTAACGTGCCATTTTAGCGTGCCATTTACAAAGTCGAAAAACACTGCAAAAGGGATAATATACGTTTTACTGATAGGGAGTTTATAGAGGAATAAAATTTCGTGTATAGGTGTTTTTTCAATGGGACGAAGTCTCTATATTTTAATTAAATGACAGAAAAACTCGAACATAGCATAGTTGACTTTGCTTTAGTTGATTTTAGCATATAATGCGACCCTGCTGCACAAGAAATTCCTCAATTTCGCCATTTCACAGTTGCAGTAGTCGTATGAAAATGATATCTAGGCTTCACTGTGATAATTCGAACGTGTCAAGCCAAAAAGTCTTCTTTGTGTAGTAGAATATACACGAAAGAAGTATGGAAATTTTCAACTAACGGCCACGATTAATTACTCATCTCGTATTCGTGCATGGTTAGCACATTATTATCTCTTCAACTGCCAATTTATTAAATGTTTTCATAATCTCAATTTTTCAGCAATCTGCAGCATGATGCAATTTCAGCGCAGGAAGTGGTAGAAGAGACGTGGCAGCTTTTTTCATCTTCTCATTTCAAAGGTAATTCAACGCTAATTTATGGTTTTTGCTGAGTTTTGCCTTGATCGGCAAAATAATATTACAGCATCACTCCTACTAGTTAAACACTGATGAAAATTGTCCCTCCCTCTTGTTCCTTTTTCATGTTGCCGAGGTTTTATTTAACATTTTTGCTGCTCTATATCAATCATGATGATAGAAGAATATAGTAAATTGTTTATTTGCGGTTTGAGTTCATGCGCACTCAGCTCTTAGCATTTTTGCGTCTTAAGTAGCAAAGTTCGCGGGGAATGCATTTTTACGGCTGCTTAAGACAAAGCCGTTACGCTCGTGCGTGTTACAGTCGGGCGTGTCCGCCCCACTCAACCCGCGTACCGAGGAGCGCGGGCAACGCCTTGTTATAAAACCGTGAATGACGAGCGATCCCAATGTAAACGTTCTTATCAGAGGTTTATTGCTACCATATGAGCCAGTTTAGCATAGCATTTTCTCCCTAATCGTAAGCTGCTGTACATACGCAGTACCTATGATGTGCTCTCTCCAACTAAACATCACTATTTCGAGCAAAGCATTTCATTGCATCAGTTTTAGGCGAAAGAACAGATTTGCTGAGCAATTATGCGGGCCATAGCGTGGATTAACGTTTCTGTCATCACTAATTTCTATCGCATGCGATGAGCTCAACAGACGTACTTAAAGTCTTCAAGAGCCCTCACACGTAATAAAACACATCCGCTGTAGTAGTACGCCCCTAATCCTTTGCTTCAGCTAGCTACAGCGTGGCAGAAAGAATGAGTTCTAATTTCGTCTTTTCAATAGTTCAGTCAATGTATGAATTATCAGGTAGAAGGGAGAGTATACTGTAGCAAAGCATTAAGAATATCCTGGAAAATTCCGACTGTTCGGTAGTCGATCTATCACTGAAAGAAACAGTACATGGTCGGCATTGATTTATTGATATCCAAAGGGCAGTCTTGAATTTGACAAAAAATCAACCGCAGCTCCGCCCTGTACCTTGGCCGGAGTGTCATTTTACACCAGAGCACAATATGCAGTAAGGCTTGCCTTCGACTGTTTTCTTGCAAATTACTCAATAGTTATACTTCTAATCCAGATCGTATATCTGATTATTACTTTTCTCTTAAATGCAGTTCAAAAATCGCTTTCTGAAAGCTGAAAACTACACACAAATGCGTTGCTCAACCTTCAAATGTAGGCTAATAAAAGGAACATAAAAGTAGGCACCGCCCTACAATAACTAACATGATAGCAAGAGGAGCTCGAGCAACATAAAAGTTTGGAATTACGTCTACTAGGTTTAGTTGTCATTCAGTACGTAGCAATTTTTGCTCTCTGTACGAATATTGTCATAGGTCGAAATGAAGCCGTGGTTCTTTACGGTTTCCTTTACTCTCATTTTATTCATATCATGGAACGGTCGAAACTTTATTACTGCACAGACTAGTGACACCGCTGGAACTGAAGCAACCTCTGAAGCAAATACCGGCACATCTCAAGGTGCAACGTCTGCATCAGCTGCTCCTTCTGTAACAATTTCTTCTGGAACGTCTGGAAGCAGTAATACAGATACAAGCACTACAGCCATGGGGTCTCAAACAACTGGAACAATTCCTCAAAACTCCGGTGTCAGTTCATCTATCGTGACAGCAGCGGGTTCATCAAGTTCACCAGGTGTTCCGACCACATCATCCTTAACAACACAAACTGGTACATCTGCATCTAGCACAACAATGCCGCCTGGTTTAGGCAGTACCACTTCGGCATCTCCATCGGGAACAACTCCTCCAAGTAATTCAGCTGCACCAGGAACAAGCACATTAACCCCGACTCCAAGCCCACCAATCCCAAGCTCGTCTCCTCAGCCAAATAGCCCAACAACTCCGACTTCAAATCCACCAACCGCAAGCTCGTCTCCTCAGCCAAATAGCCCGACAGTTCCAACTTCAAATCCATCTAACGCGAGCTTCACTACTCAATCAACAACCACGACAGCACCAACTCCCATACCTACAACGGCTGTAATTCCAAACACACCTGTTGCCCTCGATCCAAATGCCGTACAAAATTTCACAAGCCAAGTTTCGCTAGAAGAACCACTTGACATTGCCGTGCAATCCAATGATGCAAGAAATATAGGTGATATTAGAGCCTCCTTTTGCTTGTCTCCTGTTCAAAGCAATAGTTATGGAGTTTCGATCGTAAAAAAATTAATAAGTGGAATAGTTGTTCTTACAAAAGAGGATGTTAAAGACATTTACGGAAAAACCTTTAATTGCCTTCCCTTTACTGATCGTGCTGAAGGCGGAACCGAAAGAGACATACCTCAACTTTACACACTGACCACAATTATACAAGCAGGACCGAGTGGCTTTGACGGATTCATCTCGGCTACTCAAGATGCACCTTATCTTGCAACAACTACAACTGCTCCTCAGCAGACACCAACACCCGCCTCATCAGGATTATCTGGCGGCGCAATTGCGGCCATCATTGTAGGCTGTATTCTCGTTGCCGTTCTGGTATTGGTGGGAGTCATTGCAATGATCGTTTATATAAATAATCAAAATTCTAAATCTTCCCATGGACACCACCGACATCATCATCATCGACGTAGTCATCACCACCGACGCACTGTTCAGGACCGAATATAAAAGATGTGCTCAGAAAAGTAAACAAGAACATTACATTATATTCATTGCTACCCAATTTTACTGATGATTGTTCAACATTTTTGCACGCCCAGTGCTGCCATCAAAACAAATTGAGAAATATGTGGTGTAAGCTCTGACACCGTGGCACTTAACGCGAACGTTTACTAAGTCATTTAAATGGAATTCTGCGCAGGTTTATTTCGCAAATTATACAGTGCATTTTTTACTTACAAAAACATTTTTGACTTCTTTTGTGGTTGGTGTTTGTGCAATTGTGTTCTCGTGAATAAAGTGGTAATCTCCAATCTTCTTTCTCGATGACTGTACATCACAAACAATACTTATATTTGAAATCAAAGATTTACAAAATTATACTTTGCAAATTGTGTTGCTAGAATAAGTGTATTCTAAAAGTTCGTCTCAATCGACCACTGATTTGATGGGATACTGTCTCAGGAATAATGCAAATTTTGCGTCACAGTCAATGAACAATTATGTGATGTCAGTATGTGATGTTGTTCAGTTTAGATTTTCATTGCGCTTGTCAATTAGTGCGCAAATGTAAAAATTATGACATAAATGGAATAACGATGTATCATCATGCGCTCATTGTTTCAAGAAGCCTTCTAGCTGTCGCATGCACGCTAATAGTGGGGAACGATATAGTTGTTCTTCTGTTTAATTCCTGATGAAATTGGATAAGAAGTCGCCGGCTCTGACGCGAACGGTAGTTGGAAGATTATTCATCAGGAGGTTACAAGACAAAAATGTAATGAAGCATTTTCTTTTATGATGCTTTAAAGATTTTGCGTTTAGCATTAAAAGTGATTTTTAAAATGACCGCATGAGAGTTGGTAAAGTTGATAAAAAAGACTGTTACATTGCGGAAGTCATCGCTTACGATTTCGATAAAATTTCTTCGAAACCAGTCTTCAAAAATAGAAACCGTACTATATCATAATAAGGGGTCAGCCATAAGAAATCAAGAAATCCATACCTATAACCTCATTTTAATTCAACTACAAATTCAGCTAAAAGAAACGAAATTTCAGAAAATTTTCAGTTGACCAGATAAATTGAATCAGATTTAATCGACTAGATCAATTATACTTTGGTAGAGTCAGTAGCGAAAAATTGTAACGGGATATTTCTGTCGCTCCGTAGCATGTATATGCATAGGACAAGGGACGTTTTAAGGCGGCTGACATATTTTATTACTTCATGCGGACGCGCGAACACTATTAGCGCGTCTGTGAAGCCCGTCGCGTGCGATACACAGTTTTGATGACAAAGTCGTTACCCCATGTTCTCGCCCTCCTAACCGCACATCAGACAGATTCTTTCGACTAAAATTGATGCATGTTTTGACCGAAATTCTGATGACTCGTCTAACAGGATACTTTCAAAGAAATTTTTGAGTAATGTTTTGCGATTGAAGCAAAAGGTTGTTATGTTCAGCTGACATGGACGATTGGACTGAATTATTGATAAGGATTTTTACACGGTGATCGCGCGTCATTCAGAGTTAGACTAAGAGGCGTTGACTTCGCTCTTTGATATGCGAATCGAGTGGGGCGGGACACGCCCAAATGCTAAAGGCACGAGGGGTTACGGCTCCGTCGTTCATAAAAACTGCCTTAACGGTATACTCTTCAGCTTTCAATAGCAGAATGCTATGAGTGGAGAGCAATATGAATGATCAAATCAAAAGACATCTATTTATTATATCAATCTCGATCTACATGCATGTGGTAGACTAAAAATTTGAAACAATGATAGTTTTGCCTAAAGATAAAGGCACAAATATCACCAGAAATTTAGCCTCCAGGCTTCTTTATCACTAGGGACCTATTTTTGTAAAACTGTTGGAAATTGAGAATTGTGGAACGGAAACCGACCCATTGAATAAATGTCGAAAATCGATTCAGACACGCAAAATACGCGCTCGTTGCTTACTTTTGTACTTCCTCTCCCGCTGCACGTGTACTGTTCGAAAATAACCAACGAAAGTAATCTGGTGCTCAATTCGCGTTCGTTTCAAGTTATTAATTTGTCGTACAAGCTGCCATAACAGTTAACATCCATTGAGTCCTGTACGGAAGTATTGGCGACCAATGGTACAGTAAGAATCTGCTGAAACTACCAAAGCGCTTTCGTTGATTTCAAAATGATTACGAACGTGCATCTGCGTTCGTTAGCAAAGGTTATCATTCGCAATGAACTCTTCGCGATAAGTTTAAAAGTAGTCGAATCCGAGAGCAGTTTTGCAAGAACAAGTAGCAGTTTCGTTACATTAGAAGTTTACATGGTAAAATGAGATTGAGATCAAGCTGAGAGAGCAAGACCATTATCCCGATTAATTGCGGAACACTGCTGTGAGCAAGACTTTTATAAAAAATCTTCAGAATTCGTATCACGGGTATTGCGTGGCTCGGATAAATACGTGCGTTTCCTGGAACATTCTAGGCTTATAACGTTCTTACTAGCGAAAGTCGATGATGACGCGACGCGCTGCGTGAATGACATTAAAGTCATTCCAATAGAGTTGCAGTTTGTTAGGTACCCTGATTCTACCATTAGAAGATAAATATATTTCGAAGTAACGAGATATTATACACCTCCCACGTATTCATTATTAAGCAGTTATTTATAAATTAGCTTTCATGACGGTCTCGACGAGATCTTGGACAATATGACCGTTGCCTTACTTTAAAGAGGATCTGCGGCCATCATTAACTGAAAGGAATGTTATATATATTAATTTTAGCTAACTATGACAAGCTCATTTTGAAACATATCTGTTTATCTTATAATTATTTTATCATAAAGATCCTTGTCGCAGGTTGCTGAAGACAAAACACACTACATTCCTTTCCGTTAAAATGTACATAGTTCCCTTTAATAATCAACAAAACTGTTGTAGTTTTTCGGCAGGAAGTAGTTGCGAATTATGCCAATGACAAGCTCTACAATGTCAGCAGATGCAGTGTACTCGAAAAGTATGCGTCAAGCGACGGCGGCGCTGTGCAAAAACGCTGGTTTTGACAGCGTGGACCAGGACACCCTCGGCCTGCTCGTCGAAATGATTACCTCTTGTAAGTAGCTTTTGTTCTTATGGTTTTATGAAATGGTTTTGAACTCCTATAGTAATTCGAAAAGCGGTCTTATTTAAGTGGAAATGGAATAGAAGGAGATTTGCGTTCACTTCTAGTCGGGAGAACGAACAGTGAATAGTTTCCAATATGACGAGTAGGCTGCGAATCATATTAATTTATATTACCGTGCCCCTATATTTTGTCTGGTGATGATAAATACAGTGAAACCCGGACAACTGCGGCTTCGAGGGCGCTGCCAAAACCTGCAATTTTCCGGGGTGCCATTTCGCGGGTTCTACTGTATAAACCTACTACTCTTAGACGCTTGCGCTGTAAATTGCCGTTTCTGTTGCAGATACGGTGGAGTTGGCGCATTCATCGAAGCAACTGGCAGAGGGGGCGGGCCGAACGGCGCCGAACCCTGGTGACGTCATTCTGGCGCTGATTGAAATGGGCGGCAATGTCAGCCAGCTGCCTGATTATTTGAAGCACTCAGCCGCCGGCAGCATTGTCATTCCTGCTCGTACGTTTCCTTATTTTTTATTGATTATTATGTCATTTACACTGTAATTAGATACTTTTAAAATCAAATAGGACCCTTAACTATCCATAGAAGTCACTTTACAAGTCGAATCAATGTAAAAAATATCTTCTATGATTTGGAAAGTGTCCTAGTAAATATAATATATAAAAGTACCGCGTTTACTGTTTGTATTCATGGATGGTTTCCGCTTTGCGATAGTTACATTTTTAGTTTTCGCGCGACTGTTTTCTTTGCGAGACCAAAATTTGATTAATTTGTTACTGAAGAAATGATGATTGTCTGTATTACAGACATTGACGCACACGCTAAATCCTATAATTGATTATAATCATAGTCTATTTCAGCGAAACCACAGACAGCGACTAGCACGGTGGATGCTCTCCGGATAGGGAAAGCAAAGCCGCACGCCGCGCATATTCCTGACTTCTTACCGCCCTTCCCAGATCCGCATACCTACATCAAAACAGATGTGAGTCAGTTTTGAACTAAATAAGTTTGCCCTTGTCACATAACGAGCTTTATTTTGAAGTCAGTGCATTTTGTAGCGATCCCTTCTCTCTCATTTCGTATAAACTATTGCCGCTTTAGACACTATATCAAAGACAACGTTTCAATACTAAGCAAAAAAAATTTTCTCAAAATAAATAATAATAGGTGCTTGTGATCAGAGTCGAAAGGAATGCTTGCAGGTGTCGGGAGATCCAGACAGTTCATACCAAAAGGTGCGGGAGCTGGCGGCGGCACAGCGACGGAACGTGGATAACGCGCTGAAGAACCTGATGCTCAGTACCAGCAAGTCCGTTCCGCTCTTTCGCGAATACGAGGAGAGCGTCCGACAGGCTGCCAAAGCTGAGATCGCCCGAGAGCGCGGTCAGCAAAAAACCATTGACCCTACTGACCCCGCGTTGATTGAGACCGAGAACGCCAAGGTTCGCAGGAAGGTTCCCGCATACTGTCAATGTGAGTTTTTTGTTTTTGTTTTGTTGCACAATAGTGCCCGCAATATTGCACCCCAAATAACTGCATTTTATTCAACTAACGGTTAATGTACATTTCAGTACTCGATCCCACCACTGAATCAAGGCCATACCTATCGGCGCTTATAAGCGAAGACTTTGAGGAAGAGCATAGCCCTGATCAGGAGCAGTTTGCGATTGACAACGTATACCTTAGGTCGCCTAAAATCCCTGCGCAACCGATGGAATTTGACTGATCGCCTGTTTTGTATTTGATCTCGTTGTTGACCGCTGCTCAGTCTTTGTATACTGTTATTTGCGTGATGTAAATAAATGGAAGCAGTTATGTCCATAGCGCTATTCAGTCATGCTCATATACGTCATCGGAGCATACATACCATCAGCAAAAACTGTTTTTTTATTAGTGTCGCAGGCGGTAAGTGATTATTACAACTTCTCTTACATTTTTATCTTATCTAATTATCATGCTTCATGCTCCTCTAGCGACCATTTACTTTTGGATTAATGCATTGTATGTTTTTGCAGTTTCATGTGGACGCTCACAATAAAGCAAAGGGGAGGGGTGATAAAATGACTGCAGTTAAAGCCCGTCGACGAAGATTTAGGGAAGTGGAATATAAGTTTTGGGCTCTACAAATTCTAACATTCGTCGCCCCGACAGGTTCTAAAGCAAGATGGTCAGAGATAATATTTCTGGCGTCCGTTATAACGCGGCTCTGACGCTATCTGCGGTCGTCAACAAACGCCCATGCAAGACTTTTATTGCGTCCAGTTTAAAACACAAACTGCTTGAATAGATATCGGTACACAAATCAAACTTGATGTTTAAAAAATGCCAGAAAGAAAGG